>PVKB01001281.1:164344-252045 GCA_004027205.1 Ctenodactylus gundi | reverse complement strand
CGCTAATATGTAGCCTATTAGATTGCTTGTACGTTAATGTGGGTATGGAAGTGTATTTAAGCTTGGGCTTTGCGGAATAAAGGGAGTCGTCGAGTCAGTCAACGTTCCCCGATCGTGAGAGTTCATGTGGTGTCTTTGCCAGTCGAAGACGCCACACAGATGACCAGAAAGTCACCACACCAGCCCAAATTCCTTACCTTTATGCTTTTTTGTATGAGTAAGAAAAAAAAAATGTTCTCCTGTTTAAGCTGCCATCAATACTGTTTTTCCATTGTTCACAGTCCAGGTTCATCTCTCCAGATTTTGGGGCCTCATGGTTGGTGATGCCTAGTGTTGGCTGTTCTTCTCCCACCTACTCACTAAGAACATAGAAGGCCCACTCCCAGAGTTCGCAGCTCTCGAGGCTTGTGCCTGCTGTCCCAGGAAGGTGGCCTGCTAGATCCCTTGTGCCTGACAGTTCTAGAGAACGGCGGGCTAGCTTCTGTCGGAGCTGACAGGAGGCCACACTAGGCACTCAATCATTTGCAGAGGTTGCATTTCTCTGAGAGCCAGTTTGTAAAGAACATGCACTTCCAACACCCCCTTGTTCCCAGGCTTCCGGAGAGGGGGGCAGAGCGCTTGTCACCTGGGGCCTACTCCTCAGCTTCCCTACATCCTAAAGGACAGCACAAAATAATGAAGGTCTGTATTTTTTGTGAACTGTATCACCAGACTCCTTGCCAGTAAAGAATTGTGAGCACAGCCCCCAGTAGGTACCTGATTATTGACTTAGAAAGTACAGATTTCTTCTTATCTGTGGATGTGTGGAACTGCGGGCAGCTGAAAGTCTGGGTCTCTAACATTGAGCGGCTACTTAAAAAGAAGCCAAGGGAGGGTGATTTCAGGTTGGTTCTCTGATTCCTGGGTGGTTAAGCACCTAGCTTTTCTGGCTCCTGAAGTTCCTCCATCCTGCAGGTGCATTGGCTTTAATTTTCAAGGCTAACCCTTCAAAGTCTTGAGATAATCTTGTGTCTGCCTTTTCAGGGGGAAAACAAGGGCAGGAACAGTGCCAACCAACAAGCTGGCTATGCTCTGGTGCCTGTCCTCTTTCTAAGAAGCAATATATATATATATGTATATTTTAAGAAGCTCTTAGCAATTGTACTCTCATGACTCATTGGCCACCAGTGGGTCACATGGCTTCATGGACCACAAAGGAATCTGGGAAAATATTAGGCAATAAGGAGAAATGGCAGTGGAATGGATATCAGGTAGTCACAATGCAGAATCTGCAAACACATGAATGACTGGGCTAATACTTTGAGTATATTATGAGACTGACATTTTAAAAATAGGGATTTTTTAAGCAGCATGAGATCAAAATAAATAAAGTATTCTAAGTTTACTTCCTGCCAAGATCCTGGGCCCCTGTACCCACTCTGAAGACCACTGGCGTAGAATAAATGTTGCACCTTCTCCTCTACACTCAGAAAATTAAACTCTCCAGGACAACCTAGCATCAAATACACCGTTATTCCCAACTGCTTCTGTCTTAGTGAGCCCTTTGTAGCTCTATAGTCCTTTATGGAGGCCAACCAAGAACGCATTGTATTTAGATGTAATTTTTAAAATTCTTTGTTATTGAGATATGATACACTTTGCATATCATAAAACTCATCCTTTTAAAGTATATATTACTATCCAGTAGTTTTTAAAGTACACTCACATGGTTGTGTGACTATTACCAGTATTTAATTCTAGAATATTCTCATCATCAAAGAAAGCCCTTACCCATCAGGAGTAACTTCCTACTTCCTTGCCCACCCCCTCCTGTGAATAAACCACCAATCTACTGTGCTGTTATAGTTTCTTTAAATTCTAAACATTTCATATAAATGGAACTCTATGTAAGTGGAATCACACAATCTGTGGCGGGCTTGGCTTTTTCCACGTTGACGTACTGTTTTTCAGGGTCACCAAGGTGTGGTGTGGAGCAGAGCTTTCTTTTCACAGCCAAGCCATATTCTCTACCGATACACCTTATTTTGTTGATCTTCTCCTCTGTTGATGGATCCTGGCATTATTTCTACTTTTGCCTACTGTGAGTGATGTTATAATTATTATATTTTTAAATACTGGGGTTTGAACCCAAGACCTCTGCACTGAGCCGTATCCCCCATCCTTTTACTTTTTATTTTGAGGCAGGGTCTCACAAAGATTCCCTGGCAGACCTCCTGCTTCTGCCTCCCTCTGTGCTGGGAGAACAGGTGGGCACCACTACCTCCGACTACTGATACTTTCTGAGCACAGGCTGACAGTGTTCAGAATGCCACTTCGGCTGTCCTGTGATGATTCCAGGTTCACTGCACTACTGTCCATAACCAAGCAAGTGGCATTTTCTTTCTACTGAGCCCAGCCAGGAGCCACTGCCTCTGCTTAGCAACATTGCCGGCAGGTGGATCGGCCCGGTGGCGACACAGCTCCTTACCACCCAACAAAGTGGCTCTGTGCTTGTTCCCACAGCCTGCGGTCCCTCCACTGCCCTTCTGCCTCATGGGCATGGAACCTCAGAGCTATTTCAGGCCCTTCAGTGGTAGACCTGGCCTGGGAAAATCTGAGGTTCTGGCTGATGGACACAGACACGTTCCTTAGGCATGAAGGTCATTCCCTGGGCTTGGCTCTTCTGGTCTGATGGCCTTGTTTCGGGTTCCCCTGGCCCCCAGCAATCCCAGCTGGCAGCAAGTGTGAGGAGCACAAGATGTGTCACTGGGATGGGCTTCCTGTTGACAAATGCCGGCTTGTGGCATTGGGTGTGGACGTGGCTCAAAGGAGCACCTATCTGAAATGAGCCATTTCTGCTCAATGGATTCAGAGCTGGTTCCTTCACGGCGGCTGGTCTCGGTGTCGCCCCAGGAGTCCCACAGCTATGACAATTTGGAGTGTCTCCTTTCTTGGACCTGTTCCCCAGATTCAAAGCTCAGCAATCCTGGCTAAATCCACAGGGTAGTGAAGGCTGCAGTACCATGTTATTTATTCGTTAGAGCAGAAGGAGGTAGGGCTTTTGCATCGTTTTCTGACTCGCTGGGTGGCTTCAAACAAGCCACTTCACCACTCTGTGCTCCCCGTTTTCCAGGTGGTATTTAGAGGGTGGGTAACTCCATGTTTTCAGCATTTATCCATGGGCTGAAGCTTGTTTATGAGCCAGACAATGGGGTAAGCAACTGAGGTAAGGTGAATCCCTTCCTTGGAGGTATAGACACTTAACAATAGGCTAGATCCCCACTTGGCCAGACTACCAGATAAAGGGATGGTTGTGGGAAGAGCCAGCTTTAGGGCCAGACATTCCTGAGGCCAAAACTTGTCTCTGCATCTTTCTAGCTGTGTGGCCTTGGGCAAATCAGACCCTCTGTCCAAGGAGGATAACAGTAGCTATTCATAGGGTGATAGAAAGATAAAAAGAGATAACATCTCTAAAGTGCTAAGGACAGTTTCAGGAATGTTGCAGATGCCCAATAAACCACAGATAGTGAGAGAGGATGTGGGCTGTGGCCCCACCACCCTGAATATACCAGGTTTTATCAGTCTCAGAAGCTAAGCAGGGATCATACTCAGATGGCAGGAAGCTGGGCCAAATAGAGCGGCATTGGGATAGTTCTTAAAAATAGATCTAGACCCTAACTTATACCTTTCTGTTAGCCAGCTTCTCTTTCAAGGGTTTAATATTGGTAATATAGTGCAGCCAGGTAAGTACCCCAGCATCTTCCTGTGGTACATTCCCCGGAAATTAGGTCTCTGTTCTCCTAACCCCCTGTTCCCTTTCCAGGTTTTAACCTCCTTGGAAAACAGAACCAAGCAGAAATGAATCTCAAGAAGTCTCAAGTTCTCTTGAGGAAAGGCTTCTGGAAGGTGCAAGGCTGTAGGGCCAGGTTGTACATGCCACCTGTGGGGCCCCTCTCCCCAGGAGGCATGTGGGTTCTGTGGGCCACCCAAGAGGTGAGATTTTGGGACTACCCAGCCACAATCCCCCTCCGTCTTGTGCACTAATTCTCAAAAGTCCACAAAGGCCTGTTGACTTAAAGCTTTGATCCCCACTGGAGAGAGATAGCCCTGGGAAAAGAAACCATTTTAATCCTCCACAATCACATAGCTCTCGGTGTAGGTAACTAAGGCAGAAGTTGCTGGTGGTCCCCATGACATTTGCCTCCTTCACTCGAGGTAGGACTCCCAAGTTCTGACTGCCCAGTTAGAGTAGGTCTCAGTCCTTCTAAGCATGCATGTTCTGGATAGGTAGTTGTTTCTTGGGGGTGTTTGTTCCATGTACTTTAGGACCATTGCCGGCATCCCTGGCCCATTTCTACCACCACCAATTCCCCCTGCTAATATCCCCTGACATTGCAAAGTGTACCAAGGTTTGGGGACAAAAATGTCTCCTTTAAATGAGAGTCCCCAGTTGAAGACTACATTTCCAGGCCTCCCTTGCAGCTAGCTGTGGCCGAGTCATGAAGTATCAGCCAGTGGCACATGACCTGGAACCCTCAGAGTTGTTGATGTGTACAACTGTCGGGTTATGCCCTTTAAAGGAAGAAGGGACCCTCTGCTTCCTGTCTTCCTTTCCCACTGGCAGGAATGTAAACTCAATGGAAGGAGCTGGGCAGCCACCTCAGGCCCTGAAGTGGAAGCCACATGCCAAGGTGGCAGGGAAGCCACAAAGAGAGAGCGAGATGCTCACCATCTCGGAGCTGCCACGCAAACCGGTTGCTTCTGCTTGAGGACAGCATGTGGAGAGAAATAACCTTCTTGTTAGAGCCAATGGGATTGTGGCATTTGTTGGGCAGTCAAATTTGCGTCCTAGAATGAGTTTGTCAACCACCTTCTTTCATGACCATAAACTCTGACAGAAGAACATGAGTGAAAACATAACTGAATGATTGACTCCACCTGCATTCATGGCCCTCGCCTAGGTCTGGGGCCTTTGTGAGCAGTTTTAAGTAATTCTGCCGGAGAGGGACCATAGTTTTTTGTTTCTGTAAGAGGCAACCATGACTCAGAGAAGTTGAGGGACTTGTGCACCTCACAAGCCAGCAAGATTCAACTCTAGCCTTGAAAGATGCCACCATCCCACCCCACCCAGTCCACGCAGCTCCTTCTGTTGAGAGATTGTACAGACACTCCCACTCCCAATGGAGATTCTGCCATCTTCTGAGTAACATGTTGCCCAGAGCCCTGTTCCTATCCCCCACCCCACGTGACTCTCGCACCCCTCAGATTGTATGTTCAGCTTTGCTCATTTTCCAGTGGGCGCCAATTCAAGCTCAGAGTTGTTTCATCCCTTTCTAGGTACACAGGGAACAGTCAGTTGGTAGTTACTGGCTGAGGCAGGAAGACTACAAATTTGAGCCCATCCTGGGCAACCTAGTAAATTAGTGACATGCTATTTCAGAATAAATCAAAAAGAGACAGGAGATGTAGCTCATGTGAATACCCTGAGCCTGATCCCCAGTACCACACAGACACACAAGCTAAGGTGTGGTGGTATCTGACAGTTATCCCAGTAGTCTTAGAGGCTGAGGCAGGAAGAGCACAAACTCAAGCCACACCAGGGCCATTTAGCAAGACCCTGTTTTGTAAAAGATGGCATGGGGGTGGAAGGTGCTGGGGTGTGGCGCAGTGCTAGAGCAAATGCTTAGTGTGCTTAGTGTGCCCTGGATTCAATCCTGGGCACCCAGTAACTAAATAATAAGGCTGAGGCACTGGTGGGTCGGGTGAAGTATTAACTTGCTTGGCTTTGGGAGCCGTGTGGGAGATTGGTAGAGCACATTGCTGGGTATGTCTCAGCGGTCCGGGAGGCATGACCCTGGACCTGTGCCTGGTCCCCCACCTGTCCTCCCTGGCACCACTCCCTGCTCTGCGTCCTCAGCTGCCACGAACTCTGTGGCTTTGCTCGACGCTGATCTTCCACCATGACAGCTCCACCTTGAAGCCAGCCATCTATGGACCGAATCCTCTGAAAACACGAGCCAGATAAAATCTCTCCTAAACTTTAAGTTATGGGTAAGGTGAAGCTAAGAATAAATGAAACAGAGGGGCTGGGGCGGAGCTCAGTGGTTTAAAAGCTTGCCTGGCAAACACCAAGGCCCTGGGTTTGATTCCCCAGCACCATGTAAGCTAGGCACATGCTGGTAATCCCAGCTCTCAGGAGGCTGAAGCAGGAGGATTGCTGTGTGCTTGAGGCCAGCCTGGGCTACAGAGGGAGTTCAGGATCAGCCTGGACTACAGAGTGAGACCCTGTCTCAAAATTTTAAAAAAATGAAAAAAGGAAAGGAATAATGGAAGGGAGGATGGAAGGAAGGAAGGAAAGGAAGGAAAGAAGCAGCATCAACAAAGGGATGAACTGTGAATGTCTGCTTTGGTCTCTCGTCTATGCAGTGGGTACCCTGAGGGCCTCAGCTGGCTGGGCATTTCCCCCTCATCAGGCCTGGGAAAGCCACTTCATTCTGACACCAGCCTGAGCACAATGTCTTTTGGAAGGACTATGTCGCACAGGGAGTAGTGTACAGATATTCCAAGGCTGCAAAACCTGACCAGCCCCTCTGCCATCTCGCCCTGCCCTACCCAGCCAGGCGGTGATGAGTCTGCCACATGTCTCAAGCTGGGGGATCTGCGGGCATGTGGGAGTGGGGAGCCCCTCCTGGTACCCTCTGTCCTCGGAAGACTTCCAGTGGCCCAGGAAGGGCCTGTGAGCGTCCTTCCTCAGGGGTTCTAGCTGCTCAAGGGGGCATCAAGAGAACCAGAGGACAGACAGCCTTCAGGACACACAGCCTGACTTCTCCCATTGTGGAACATCACCCCCACACCCAGAGGTTTCCTGGGGTGTAACCAGCACTCCCTGAGGAACAGGTTTAGAAGTCAAGAAGCCTTTGCTGACCCCACAGATACTTTCCTCTCACCCCAGATGGGTGGGATGGCCTTGCTGGCTGAAGCAGCTCTGAGTGTAGACAGAACAAGGGTCCCCCTGGCGCTGCTTCTGTCCTCACCAGCTGTGTGACCTCAGGTAAGTCACTTGCCCTCTCTGCCTTAGTTTCTTCATCCAAAAAAGAAGGGAGTTAGACTGAGCTTTCCCTTCGAGTGCCCAAATCCCAGTGTCTTGTGATCAAAGACCAGCAGAAGGGCCAAGGGCCCAGGCAAGAAAGCCCAGCTCAGCTCAGCTTCCCACATGAGTAGCTTGGTGGAGGGGTGGCCCATGGCAGTGGGAGCTTCTTTTCTTTCTTTCTTTCTTTCTTTCTTTCTTTCTTTCTTTCTTTCTTTCTTTTTATTTTTTGATGGAGCTTCTTTATCAAAACACGGTCCTGTTCACTAGGATCACACTTCACTCCACTGCACTTCAAAAGCAGCCGGAGCGCCCCCCTGTTGACAATTGCTGGAACAGCCGTGTGGCCCGTGGGCCTGAAGGGGTCACCTAGCTGGGCAGCTGGCTCCTATGGATTCAAATTGAGAGGAAGAAACAAGAAGCAGGCGGGACCCTTGGGAGACTGTGCCTCCCCCACCCCCAATGGCTGCCGTCTTCCCTGGTCTCCAAATCCCAGATTCCCAGACACAGCCCTGAGGGCCCCGAAGGCCAGCAATCTCTAATCAGCTTAAGTGTGGAGCAAGCTGGGGATACAGCAAAGGAGACGGGACAGTTGGGGTGAGGCCAGCGTGGGCACCGGGCACAGGGAGAAGGGACATGGGTGATGACAAAGTTAGTCACGTGACATGCCTTTCAGAACAAGTGGAGCTCTGGTGCTGCCCTTAGAGAGATGGGAGCAAACTGAGGGTGTGAAGTGTCCCCCTTTGTACACGCTTACTGTGCTGGCCACCAGGTCCAGTCAGTGACCCTACGGGATGATGTGAATGTCGGCCACCATCTCCTGTATTTCTGATGACCAAACTGAAGTTCAGAGGGGCTCCGTGACTTGGCCAAGGCCACGCAGCAGATAAAGGCACACTTGGGCTCTCACCTCACTCTGTCCACCCAGGCTGCCTTCCAAGCGTATGTTCCATGACAACATCCTGTGAGGAGTGAACAGAAGAGCAGCAGTTGCTGAGTCTCCGACTGCCGGAAAGGTGTTGGGGTGAAAGCGGCGGGCTGGGGTAATTGGGAGAACCAAGACCAGAGCGGACAAGGAAACAAGGACCGGCGGGAAGGTGTTATAGGGGCTGTTGCTGGGGGACGGAAGGCTGCAGCCGGAGCTGGGATTCCTCTGCTCTTGGGGCTGGATGTGCACAGCTGCGCCATGGAGGCAGGTGAGTGCATTCTTGCTTGGGCAGGGTGACTCCAGGCCTGCTGCTAATACTGAGATCTTAGCAAGAGGGCTGAGGGGCGGGATCAAACAGGCATCTTGGTCTCTGGCATTTTACAAGTCTCATCACATAAAGGGCTTCTCCAGGTGGCTCTGGAGGCGTTCCCCTACCCAGCAGCCTCGGGCCAAACTCTGAACCAACCTGGCTTGAAAGAACACCGTCTCCTTGGCAGGAGGAGACCTGGTCTTTTGCATTCCACTTTCAGCTGTGTGCTCTTGGGCATGTCACTTACCCTGTCTGAATCTGAGTTTCTTCCCTGGTTAAAATTGAGATTGGACTGGGTCAGTGCCATGGTCCAAAAATATAAACACATTTTTCCCCAGACTTGGGAGCAGAGACCAAATATACCTGTATTTCATGGGGAGGTGCTGGAGAAACATAAGCAAGGGAGAGCTGCAGGATGGGCCCAGGGCAGCCTTGCAGGGAGAGAGGTCCTCTCGATGGGCTGGGCTGATGTGCGCTGGTTTGGAGGTTAGGGCAGGAGCGGGGCCTGTGGCCCAAGTGGAGAAGCCAGTTCCTGCGTTCTCATCATGGAGGAGCTCATGGAAACATACTCTGTAGACAAGGAACACAGCGAGATGTGTTGCCATGGAACCGTTTCCTTCCTGCACGGGCACAGCTAGAGGTCCTCCAAGGGGCTGCTGGGCTTTGTAGTTCAGACCCTTAGGTCTGTTCCTGGGGTGAGGGAAAGCTCAGGGTTGGCTTTTCATAGCGGCTGAGAACCTGGATTTGCATCCCACTCTGCCAACCACTGGCTGGGTGCATCTGGGCAGTTCCTGGGTCTTAGGATGTTTATAATGATCATTACTGCAGGGATAGCACGTGGATGGAGGTAAAGAGGAGAGCTTTGTCCAATTATGCTGGGACAACAGCGTGCACCAAAATTCTTTGGGGGCAAAGTGGGACAGAAGTCACCCTATGTGAACCCCCCAAGTGCACCTGCACTGGGATACGTGGATGCTGTGACGTGGGTGGGCAGGTGCTTCGTATGGCCATTCTGGAGGGGACTGGGTGGCAGAGCAGTTCATGGCTGCTCAGCCAGAGAGGGCTCCCTGCCGCCCCTTCTCTTCCGCCGTTCTAAGAAAGGCTTTGAAGTGGGGCGTCCTGGGGTCCCAGAGCAGTTCTCTTGGGCCTCCCTCGCACCCTGGTCCTTTCCTGGAGGGCCTGTGCCCATAGCCAGCTGGGACCTGGGCCTCTTTTTGGGATCTGTTTGCCTTTTCATAAACGCAGACACAGAGTTTTTCTTGGCTCGGCCCTTCGGCTCACAGCTCACAGATTGTACTGTGAAACGTCCACTCCCAGGTGACTTGAATCAGGATCTACCAGGAAGTTTGTTTTTCAAGGCCTTAGTCAACATGTGGGTGTGGAAACACCGACCAATTTCGATGTGGAGTCAACTCATTTTTAAATAGGGACTTTCACATTAGTCAGACTTTTCAAAACAACGTACTATTTAGTCAAAATTCCATTTCCCTTTCCATCCCTAACAGCAGTTGCTTAAGATATTTCTGTTCTGACGAGGGGCTTCCCCAGCCCGCCTGCGGATGGTTCCGCTCCTGTGTCAATGTCTGGGCTGTGATATCACAGCCCTGGGGTATGAAGTCATTCTTCTGTAGGGCCTCAGTTTCTCCTATGGCTCCTCACAGAGACTTAAAGAAATGATTGCTTGACTTAAAGGAGTGATCACTTGGTCCAGAGTCTTTGTGTGTTTTGATTCGTCTTGATCTCTGGATTTGTTGATTACCCGGAATGGTAACAAGACAGTGCACACCCTCCAATACACCTGCTCCCTGGGCCACGGGACAGATCCTGTATTTTAGCATTCAAACCTCATAGCTCAGACTGTCTTTGAGGTACCAGGATTTGGAATGAAAAACTTCCACAAAGTAGCATGCAGCCTGAATGTGATCACCCCAAGCAGGCCCAGACTTACACCCCACTAAAACTTGCCCGCTGGCATGGCGCGCACACGCAGCTGGCATCTTTCCATAGCTCTGAGCCCTGTTTGTATCTAACTAGGTCTTCTCTCCTGGCTCCTCCATTCCCAGGGCCTCTCCTATGTTATACCTCCATGCGACATCTCTTAACCGACTGGACAAATCAGAAAATAGTCTCAAGGGACTCTTGCTGTGTCTTTGTTCTGTGTCTGTTAAGTGGAGTGTGTAGTACCTACTTCATGAACTAAGCTCTAACTGGCACTTGCCAAACTGGGCTTTGGACGAAGCATCATGTCCTGCCTCTGTGCTTGTGTGTAGAACAGACACAAAACCAGAGTTCCTCCCTCAGGGTCAGTGGGAGAGTTCGGAGAGTTCAGGAGCGTGACATGCTTATTAGAACTGGTGTCTGAGGAGTGCTCAGTTGCTGTTCGCCTTCTCCTTTTTTTAGTACTGAGGTTGGAACCCAGGGCCTTTGCATTGAGCCGTATCTCCAGTTCTTTTTTTTTTTTTTTTTTTTTTTTTGATTGTGAGACATGGCCTCACTAAGTTGCTGATATGCTCAAATGAGGTTCAAATGTGCCATCCTCCTGCCTCAGTTTCCCAGAGTGCTGGAATAGCAGGCCTGTGCCGCTGTGCCTGGCTGAGATGGGTCATTTTGATGATAAATCTTTACCACAATCCTTCAAGTTGGGGCCTCTCACTATCCCAGTTGACAATGAGGAACTGAGTCTCGGGTTAAGTAAACTGCCCAGACCACGTGCTAGAACAATACTAAGTGTGATCTGAGGAGCGTGGGCTCTGCTGTCTGCGACAAGAGAGTCTGGGTTGAGTCCCTATTCGGTGCCTTGTGCAGGCACAGTCTTTCTGGAGCACCGAAGTGCCAGGCCCTGTGCAGAGCCAGGAGAGAAGGGGATGGAGCACAGGCGCCGGCAGGGAGCCCCACCTGGCTTTGTGGGGCCTGCAGGCTGACTCTGGGCTAGGCACAGCAAATCGCCAGCCACCCCCACTGGCTTCACCTGGCTCATTAAAACCAGACGCATTACGAGTTTACTTAGCATCTGCAGAGAGCGTCTTTCATCTTCAAAGGCTTCCCAAAGCACCAACAATTAATCCTTACAACACCCTCATCGCATAGACAAATATTTATCCTCATTTCATACCCAGGAAAAGTAAGGTGCAGAGAGAGAACAGACTGGATGGGAGGACGAAGGGCAGGCGGCCACGTGGAGCAGAGGGTTCAGGAGCCCCTGACCCCACCGGCTGCCCAGGCCATCTGGTGGGGGCTGCTGGGAAATTCTTCCCCTAATACCTTCCTTTCTTTTTTCTTCTTTTAAATGGAAGCAGAACCTTCTGCAAGTTCAGAAGAATTACATTTCTTTAATAGCAACCTGCAGGAAATACATTAAAAACACATTCTATCAGTTACAAATCTTCATGTCACCAGCCAAGGATGAGGGAATTAATGCCGGGTCCCAAAATACATCCAGTCAGCAACTCCGGGGCAAGGGTAGAGACGATTTATAGAGTGCGAGGTCTGGCCGTCTGGAGCAGGCAGGCTGAGCTCAGCGGTGAAATTGAAACAGGGCTGTTTTCAGATGGGGCGAATGGGGGGAG
This sequence comes from Ctenodactylus gundi, assembly GCA_004027205.1. Taxonomy (NCBI): domain Eukaryota; kingdom Metazoa; phylum Chordata; class Mammalia; order Rodentia; family Ctenodactylidae; genus Ctenodactylus; species Ctenodactylus gundi. The sequence continues at coordinate 240,175 of PVKB01001281.1, read as the reverse complement.
GCGGCCGAGGGTGGCTTTGATTTAATCATTGCTTTCTATTTCTTCTCAATGTAAATTACTTTTTTTTATAAATGCTATAAAAGCCAGGTTCTGATCCATCGCGAGAAGACCACTTTCATTAACACAAACGCCAGTCAAGGCACTTTGAAAAAAATCAACTCCTTTCTTCCCCAAAATAAGCTGCCCTCCACTGAACCCAGGGCCATCCCTGAGTATGTCCTCCCGTCTGTCGGGGCCAAACAAAGGGGACGCCCAAACAAGGGCTTGGGTAGGGAATCTGACAGTGAGGACACATCACATGTATAATTAATATGATTTTCTTCCTTTTACAGCAAGGCTTTTTGTGTCATAAAATTAAATATAGGTATGGAAAAACACACTAAAAATGTATGACTCAGTAAATTATGATAAGGGAAACAGTGGGCCTTTTAAATGATTTTTTTGGACTCACTGCTCAGTTCAACCCACTTGAACGCAGCATTGGAAAAGTAGTTTTGACTCTCAGGGACGTAATGTGACCATTTTAGGAAGGAAAGGAACTTACTTAAAGAGGCAAGTGGTTAGGTGGGGACTGACACAAACTATGCACTTGCTGGTCACCAAGAAAAGACATTCAAGGGCTTGGTGAGCACCAAGAGGCTGAATCCCACAAGCAGGGATGGACTTTGGTCCCCCATGTCCTCTCACACTGTGGCCTGCCTGTGTGGGACACCATGCAGCATAGCGTAGCCTCCCTTTACAGGTGAGGAAACAGAGGCCACAGGTCTGGTCATTGGTAAACAGACAGTGGTGACAGACCAGCAAGGAAGTCTGGAATCATAAGACTCCCTGTTCATACAATCAACTCTGCTTAGGACTGACGTCAGCACCTCTTATGTCTATGTGAACACGATAGGCCTGGTGCCACAAGCAGCCAAAGACCTGGTAAGGTGGCCTGCCATCCCAGTTTGCCTGGGATGAGGAGAGGGTCCTGCACAGAAGATTTTCAGGGATGAGATTGGGACAATCCCTTGCAGACAAGCAATCACCCTACTGTGTCTACGCAACTTACACCTAGTAACCTTGCCTGGTTAGCAGGTGCCCAGCAAGGAAGGGTGAGAATCAAAACTTACTTGGAGGAAGAGAGAGGAGAGATTTCCTGGCCTGTATGAGCTGACTTGGGAAACAATTATTCAAATAGTTGAGATTCTTCAACATTACCAAAGGAAAAGTAGGGCTTTGTTCTGATCGACTAGTGCGATCATTTTGAGAGTTTGCTTTCTGATTCACAGGGCATCTTCAGAAACTGAATCTTAAATTATTTGGGCCTTTGAGGCAAGGCTGTCTGGTGGGAATCATTTTGCACAGTGGGAAACTGAGGCACAGAGGTGGCCCAGCAATCTAGTTAGTCTGCTTAGCAGTAAGGGATAGAGCTTGACACAACTGCAGGCTTCTGACCTTTGGCAGGTACTGCTCCTCAAAATCCTTCTCTGGTCAGGAGTCCTGGCTGAAGGCCAGACCTTGAGGTCTTGTCTTTACTTGTTGAGAGGCAAGAGGCCAGAGGCTGGGGGTTGCTAAACTCAATCCCAGGGACCTTGCATTAGCACCAGAACAAATTTCCCTGGGGACTTGCTCTTAGCCAAGAACCTGAGGGGGGTCAAGGGGTGATCAGGGTTTGACCATAGGCAACCTTCAGCCTCAGGGATCCAACCACCAAACTCCTGCTGAGGCGGTGTCTAGGATGCCTGGTCTCCAGTGCCATTCAGACAACCCTAGCCCTCAGCCCTGCTGTCTGCACGCAGGGGAGCAGACCCACCCCAGACTTCTGGAATTAGAACTGGAGGTGAAATGCTCAACTTCACTTGAGTATTAATGCCTTTCTTCTTTCTGCTTTTTTTTTTCTTTTAACTACTTTTTCTGGCCTTAGGGAATCCCTTGCAAGTTAATAAAACTGACTACATCAAAGTGCTCCACAACCATTCCCCAATTAAAACCTCACAGCGCTCCTGCCACAGGTAAACGTGATTAACCCCATTTTACAGATGGGGAAACTGAGGTTAAGTAGTTTGCCCCTGGCTATGGAGGAAATGAGAGTCCCAAGCTGCCATTAGAAGTTGGTCATTTGCTCAGATCACCCAGGGGGAGTGATTTCTGCCGAAATCTGTCCTTCAGATTCTGAAAGATTTCTTTTTCCCTGAGGAAATGGATTCTTCACTCTAGGCTGCGCTCAGAACTTCTCCAAAACTGGTTGGTTGGTTCGTCAGAACGAGGCAGCTCCTGCCTGCACCTAGAAGAGGCGCCTTAAAAACAGATGAAAGCTAGAGTTCAGTGCAGTAATTTAGGAAACAATTTGGGCCTTTCAGAAATTAATGTTATTTAAAGATGCAGATGCGCCCTCCCCCCCCCCCCCCCCCCACCCTGGCCTCCTGGGAGCGCCTCACCAACCATCTGGTTCAATCCACTCATTCTCTTTGCCCTAATCCTCTGGCCCGCGTGTGTGTACAGCGAAGGCTCCCGGGGAGCTCGCAGCGTGAATAAGAAGCAAAGACCTTTCTCTTTCGCCAGCCACCTCTCCTCTTTTCCAAACAGCATAAAATTCCTAATCCTGTTTATTCTTAGTGGGGGTGTAAAAAATCATGTTCCAACAGACAATAAGGAGACCCGTGGGGGCCTCCGCCCGGCCGGTCTTGCCGGCGTGGCCGGGGATGGTCCCCGCTCCTTAGAGAGGGCCTCCAGAACCTACCGGGGCTGGGCGTGAGTTTGCCCAGTTTGAAGAAAAAGGGAAAAGAAAAATGAAATAGTTATTTCTTTTTAAAGCTATCCATAAGCGAGGAGAAGATTTGAAAGACTCAGGTGACTGTTTCCAAAAGAAATTTAGTGCCGGTGTAGGTTTCTGCTTCTCGCTGCCCAAGCTCAGTCACAATGCACAAAGGCAGGATGCTGTGTTTATATAAATAACTGCCAGATTCTGGATTGCCAGGCGTGCTGCGGCACAAAGGAGGCAAGCCCATAAATTACATTTGGGGACTGAAGGGTCAGGTTGATTTTATCTCTGTAAATCCAGCCAAATTCTGGCAGGGTGAAGGGACATCCCGTTGACGGAGCCTGGAGAGGCCAGGGCCACAGAAAGCAGCCATCCTGAGGGCACCGCGCCCCCGCTCGTCACTCCCTGCGCCAGTTGGCTGGCTGGCTCTCGGGGCAAGGGGGTGGCAAGAAGAACTGCCCCAACTTGCTCTCTGCCCAACCCGCAGGAGAGGGGCAAAGGCGGCTCACTTCCTACCTAGAAACGCAGGACCTCTGCTGGAGATTCTTCTGCACAAACCAGCCGCCATGTTTCCATTCATTCAGCAAACAGGAGGCTGGGGATATAGCAAAGGAGTAGGGGTGGGGCGGGAAACAAAGCTAAGGTGTCCTAAGCCACCACTGTACTCAGTGCCATGGGAGAATCTGGTGGCTGGGGCCTCAGAGTGCTTACCTTGAATCCTGGCTCTAATAGCAACCTTGGGCGAGTAATAATCTCCTGGTCCTGGGCCATCTCTCTCGTTCTTGTACTAGAGATTAAACCCAGAGCCTTCACACTAAACTGTATCTCCACATCTTTTTTAAAAAAATGTTTTATTTGGATATAGGGTTTGATTAAGTACCCTAAGCTGGATTTGATCTTGCCCCCCACCCCTGCCCCACGCCTCAGCCTCTCAGTGTGCTGGGATGACAGACGTGCGCCACCACATCCCACTTTCTTGCCTGGAAAGTGGGATAATAATAGCATCACTCCACTAGAATGGCAAGGACTAATGGAAGTACTCATAAAAAATGTCTCATTCAATAAGGGCCTGGCACATAGAACAAGTTCCCAGGAGGCACTGGCTATGGCAGTTGCTGTTCTGGCTACCATAGGCACATGTAGGTCTCCCTTCTGAAGATGGCAACAAGCTGGTCGAGACAGATTTTCTCACATAAACACAAAGGGTATGACATGGTAGCATGGTTGATTAGGTACCGAGTGAGCGGAAAAAGCACGTTCTAAGGAACAGGCAGAAGGGCAAGATCACTGCGGCCTGGGAGGCTCCTCAGAGGAAGGAAGGCTTAAGCCAGGATGGAAGGATGTGTGAGATTTGGCCAGGCCGCGGAGATGCAGTGGAGCTGGAAGGGAGATGGGACAGAGGAGCAGGAGCCCCCAGGACTCCCCAAGAATTAAGCTGGAAGTCAAAGCATTAGACGAGTCTTGTGCTTCCGAGAATATAAGCCAAATTTCCTCATTAAGATCTAACAGATCAGAGGTGGGAGAGTGATGTGATGTGAGCCTGTAATCCCAGCAGGAGGATCACAAGTTCAGGTCCCACCTGGGCCGCTTAGCAAGACTTCATCTCAAAATAAAAAAACAAAATCAAAAATAAAGCACTGAGGATGTGGCTCAGTGCAAAGGTCCTGCATTTCATTCCCAGTTCCAAGAAAAAAAAAAGATTTACAAATCAGAATGTTGGCTTCTCTTGCAGGGAAAGAAAGTTTGCTTTGTTTAACATCATCTGACAAAACAATATTACAATGTGAGAGCCAGCAGCACACTGTGGCGATCAGAAGAGGGAGGAATCTGTTATTACTGCAGCCTCAATTTACTAAATGGAAAGATATCCGATATATCAGGTGGAGATGATACTGAAATAAACTATTTTGGTTGGTGCAGTAAAGTTTTCTACTCAGAAAGTGTCCTATTCATTCATTCTTTGAGTATGGAGACTCTGAGTCACACTGACCATGGTTCCTGCTGTAGAGATGTTAATTCCCTATTCCTAACTTTTTTTTGTAAAGTGGAAAACTAGTTAAAATAAACAAAAGCCATTTCATATGAAGCAAGCATTTTGAAAACATTTCTATACAGCACATCATCAAAAAATCCAAAATCTTGCTTTATGCAATTTTGCAAATGCATTTGGTCTTTCATTGAGTAAGAGTTACAAGCATTTGCTATTGAGCTTAAAAAAATTAAAGTGATTAGCTAGTATCACTTTCTAAACAAACTTTTACTAGTTCTAGTTCCTCATTACCTACAGAGACGAATTAATTCCAGGAGCACTCGGTGAATGACGCAACTGCGTGCCTAGAACTCTTCCACTTATCACAAGGGATTGGAGGGAATTTGAAGGAAAGATTTCTGCCTCCGCCAGGATGGAGGCCTGCAAGTGCAATAGCGCGTGCTTGTAATTCCAGCTAATTGAGAGGTCGAAGCAGGAAGATTCCAATTCAAGGACAGCCTGAACAACTTAGCAAGATTCTTGATTCAAGATAAAACAAAAAGCCCTGGTGATGTAACTCTGTGGTGGAGCACTTGACTAGCATGTTCAAGGCTCTGGGTTCGATCCTCAGGACCCTCTGGATCCCCCCAAAAGAGAAAAGCACAATCAAATGAAAATTACATTGGGTAAGATTAGATATTACAGTATTGTAGAAGAAAATTATTGGATTGAAAGACATGCCAATAGAAGTTATTCAGAATTAAACACACAGGAAAAGCTAGTTTACAAATAAAGAGTATTAGCTGTGGGATATACCTCAAGCAGCCTCATACATATGGGATTGAAATTCCTGAAAAAGAAAGAGGTACTGAAAAATTATTTGAATAAATAATGGCCATTTTTTTCTAAATTTAAGGAAAACTATAAATCCATGAATCCAAGATGCTCAATGAGCTTCAAACCTAAGAAATCTAAATAAGTTATAGTAGGCTGGAGGAATAGCTCAGTGGTTAAAGCAATTGCCTAGTAAAGCTCAAGGCCTTGAGTTCAATTCCCCAGCACCACATAAACTGGGTGTGGTGCACACTTGTAATCCCAACACTCGGAAGGCTGAGGCAGGAAGATTGTCATGAGTTCAAAGCCAGCCTGGGCTCCATAGTGAGTTCAGAACCAGCCTGGAAGACCCTGTCTCAAAAAAAAAGTGGGGGACAAGCTGCTACACTTAAATTTAACCATTAATCACATTGAAAGTAAATTCTAGTCTGGTGACATGTCCCTATAGTCTCAGGTAGAAGGATCCCTTGAGTCCGAGGGTTCCACGCCAGCCTACACAACAGGGCAAAACTGTCAAAAATAAATAAATAAAATAAGTTAATGCTCTGTACGATTTCACATAAATGAGGTGTCTAGAGGCACCAAACTCCTAAGAACAGTAACAGGGCTGGGAAGGGAGCTCACTGGCCTTGCATGTGTGGGGCCCTGAGTTCAGTCCCCAGGACTGGGGGTGGGGAGATGGAAGAAAAGAAACAGAACAGTGATGCTGGGGTGGAGGAAGGAGGAAATGTGGAGTTGTTATTGAATGGGGATAGAGTTTCAATTTTGCAAGATGAAAAAGTTCTGGGGATTGGTTGCACAACAGGAATATACGTAACATGACTAAACTTTATACTTAAAAATGGTTAAAATGGTAAATTTTAAGTTGTGTATATGTCACCGCAACCAAAACAAAACAAAACAAAATCCCCACATATTTCCTTGAGGTGAAAAATAAAAGTAAATGGTTTAAATGCTCTCATTAAAAGGCAGAGATTGTCAGGTTGGATAAAAAAGCAATACCAAAATTATATGGTGCTTATAAGAAGCATACTTTAAATGAGACCAGATAATGTTTAAAAAATTAAACAGTGAAAAAATATATGCCATACTAATACCAATCAAAAGAAAGATGGAGGGCTGGAGAAATGGCCCAGTGGTGAAAGCACTTGCCTAGCGAGCGCTAAGTCAAGCGCTAAGTACCCGAGTTCAATTCCCCAGCACCACATAAGCTGGGCATGGTGGTGCACGCCTGTAATCCCAGCCCTTGGGAGGCTGAGACATGAAGATTTCCATGAGTCCAAGACCAGCCCAGGCTCCATAGTGAGTTCAGGACCAGCCTGGGCTATAGAGCGAGACCTTGTCTCAAAAAAAGATGGAATGACTACTTTAATATCAGACAAATATTTTTAGCAAAGAATATACAATATAAAAAGATCTTTTCATAACAATAAAGGAGTTATCAAAATTCCAAAAATTGAGCTAGAAGTGTAGCTCAACCCTGGGTTTGGTTCTGCAGCATCACACAAACCCAGCATGGTGGCGAACACCTATAAACCTAGCACCTGGGTCACTGAAGCAGGAGAACTGCCATGTGTTTGCAGCCAGCTTGGGCTACGTAGTGAATTTAGGACCAGCCTGGACTGTACAGTGAGAGCCTGCCTCAAAAAAAAAAAAAAATCCTAAAGTTTATGCACCTAGTAACAGAACTTCAAAAATAAAGCAAAAATAGAAAACTACAAATAAAAAATTCATAATTTGGACTTCCAGGCAAGATGCCAGCCGAGTAACAGAGCTATGTTATGTTTTCTCATAGACTCACTTAAAAAGTGGAAATTAGAATTAGAAACAGCCTGTTCAACGTAGCTAGGAGAGGAAGGAGCACCCCAGCAACTGAAAGGAGACCATGGGAACCCAGAAATCCCGAAGACACATTGGAGGAGGAGGATGACAGCAGCCCAGGAATCTGCCCCAAGGTGACTGAGAGTGGCCATAAGACACAGTAAGTGCAGATTTGGGAGAAGTGGTGATTGACAGCAGCTGGGAGCCCCAGCCTCCAAAAACAGACCTGTGGGTAGTGCGTACTGCAAATGCCATGCGAGCTTCCCCTAGAAAAGGCCTCCCAGAACTGAGACCAGAAGCAGTGCTGGGCAGCTGTAACAGGCAGTGATGTAGACAAGAGCCATTTTTTAAAAAAAGAGCCCAAGACTGAACTGTTTAGAGTAAAAGAAGCTCAGAAGAGCTCTTTGGGGTTTTGGGGGTCACTCTTAAATAGTACCTAGGAAGAAACTGGTGGAAGAGAGAGTTGTGGAGAGGAGAGAAAGGCCACTGATCTCCCGAGCAGCTCAGGTGGTAATGGGAGCATGGAGAGCCCCCACCCTAGGGGGAGGGAAGCCAGGACAGGAGGGAGAGCTTTGCTGAGGGGCCTGGGGATGATCATGACACCACAGAGGGCATCGGACTGCTAGGTCCTCCCTCACTGCCTACTCTCAGCACAGAACTCAGAGAAATTTTGACTCCCTCACCACCACACCCTCATACCCATTTAAGGAAACCCTGGCTAGGCCTTGAAAGTGAAGTCCCCAAAGAACAGAAACATGGGAAGAAGATAAGGCAAAAGGACACACACACAGATGCCTGAGACCTCAAAATTAAAGTCATGGGCCCTGAAATGTGGAACTCATGGGGAAGTCAAATAAATGACTTGAACAGCCAGTTCCAACAAGATATTCTTAAAGAAATGCAAACAATGATCAGTGTTCTTAAAGAGGGACTTATCAAACAAATAGTGGTCCTCATGGACACAAAGTTTACTGAGCATACAGAAGCCACAAATAAGAAGTTGGCTGAGGTAAATAAGGAAATTTGAGATATGAAGGAACATTTTGATAGAAAAGTGGAAATTTTGGAAAGAAATCTAACTGAAATGCAGGACATGAAAAATACATTTGAAAGCAGGGGAAGTCAACTCAAACATTGTGAGGACAAGGCCGAAGAAACAAATGCTATAATTAGGCATGACTTCAAAATTAGAAATGAGCATAAGCTGGGTGTGGTGGCACACACCTGTAAGCCTGGCACTTTGGAGGCTGAGACAGGAGGATTGCTGTGAGTCCAATGCCAGCCTGCATTCCATAGGGAATTTAGGACCGGCCTGGGCTACATAGTGAGACCCTGTCTCAAAAAAAAAAAAAAAAAAAAAATAGAAATAAGCAAAGTAGCTGATGGATGATTCAAAGAGAACCAACCTCACAATTATGAGTATGGGAGAAAGAGCAGAAAAGAGCACCAGTCATGCAAGAAAATTTTCCAAGTCTAAGAAAAGAAATTAATTTTCAGGTACAAGAATACCAAATAACCTCAACAAGCCATGAGACTTGCCATGACATATCATAATCGAAACCTCAGAAATACAGCACAAAGAGAGAATATTAAAAGCAGCAAGAGAAAAACAGACATTATCCTATCAAGGCAAACCCATTTGAATTACCACAGATTTCTCAATGCAGACTTTAAAGGCCAAGAAAGCCTGGAGCAAAATCTTTCAAGTTTTAAAAGACAGCAAGTGTCAACCCAAATTGTTGTATCCAGTAAAATTATCCCTGGAAATTGAAATAAAAATTTTTCATGACCAAGAATCCTTAAAGAAATTTGAGACAACTAGTCCAGCATCACAGAAAATACTTGAAGGAATCTTTGAGAGAGACAGAGAGACAAACAGCACCAAAGAATATAGAGGAAAGGAAACATCTAAAGAGAAAATGTAACAAAAAAATAAACATTAACCATCTGACTGGTATCCCACTAAAACAGTACTAGATTTCTCATAAAATCTGTGAAACTTCCCCCATAATTATTACTTTTATTAGTATAGTAGTTTGCAAAACATAATGAATATATTCAACCTAGAGAACTGGTATAAATCTTAATCTGTGAAATTTTTTTGATGTGTATGTGTATAGATATTTAGCTGGGGGTGGAGTAGCAGAAGGCAGTGGTTTTGATTTGGGGTATTACTTGTTTTAAAAACAGTAAGAGTTGGTAATAAGTGATTGTTGGGGTCTTTTCCATGAAGCTGTGATTGAATGGTAAAGATAAAAGATCACACAGCTGTAGTCCATTGTCTAAGAACTCAGTCATCTATTAGTTCAACCTGTGACTCTTGAATTTTACTTTTCAATTTCTTGCTTTGTGACTAAATTTGTAATAATGAGGTTAATTGTTTCTTCCTGTTCACTTTGGGAAAAAACTCTTAAAAATTCTGAAATAGCTAAGTATGCCGTTATATCTGTTGCTTTATGTGTAATATACTTTTGTGATATAGATTTAAGTTCATTTAATACAGTGATTCATTTATTTGGTCTTTGATCTAAGTTTAGCCTAATAAAACTGATTGATGTAATGCTAACCTGAATGTCTTTTGTATAGCAGCACAATATAATAGCCAAATCTTGGAAGAAGCCAATATGCATGAGTACAGATGACTGGATAAAGAAAATGTGGTATATACATACCCAGTGGAGTATTACTCTGCCATTAAGAATGAGAAACTTGAGTCATTTTTAGGGAAATGGATGCACTTTGAGGCCATTTCGCTGAGTGAAATGAGTCAGACCCAGAAAGTTAAATATCATATGGTTTCTCTAATATGAGAAAATTAAACCATAAAATATGTGAGAGACACAGAAGAAAATAAGAAGATGGACTTTATAGAGAGAGAAAGGGAAGGCTGAGGGTGGGGTGAGAGAAGGGAAGGAGAAAGGAAGGTGATATGTTAAAAAAAGAACCAAATGGGGGTGGTAGTGGGAGTTAGGGGGGAGGGAGAAGTTGTGGGGAGGGGAAGGGATTGTAATTATGAAGTGATATGTATTTGCACAAAATATTCAGGTTCAGTGTAAACATTATATATCACATGCATATTAATAAAATGGGGAAAATTAAAAATCATAGTTGAAATTTTAATACTCTCTTTGACATACAAATAAATAAATAAGCAAGAATATAGAAGACCTGAATAACATCTTCCATCAGCTTGACCTAACTGACGTTTATAGACTATTTTATATAACAAGAGTAGAATATTCATTCTTCTCAAAAGCACAAGAAACATTTATCAAAACAGGCCATATTCTGGGCCATAAAACAAATCTCAATAAACTTAAAAAGATTCAAGTCATAAGAAGTATGTTGTGTCACAATAGAATTAAATTATGTCAATAGTACAAAACTTTTTGGAATGCCGTCAGTTATTTGGAATCTAGATAATACACTTTTTCTTTTTGAGACAGGATCTCCCTCTGTAGTCCAGGCTGGTCCTGAACTCACTATGGAGCCCAGGATGGCCTTGGACTCACAGCAGTCTTCCTGCGTCAGGCTCTTGAGTGCTGTGATTACAGCATGCACCACCAAGTCTGGTTTATGTGGTGCTGGGGAATTGAACTCAGGGACTTGAGCTAGCTAGGCAAGTGCATTAAAACTGTTGTGCCATTCCTCCAGCCCGATAATACACTTTTAAATAAAGAAAATTACAAGAGGGAAATTAGAATGTATTTTGAATGGAGCAAAAATGAAAACCCAACCTACCAACATTTGTGGGGGTCGCTAGGTCAGTACTTGAAAGATATCAAGCAGACAGCCTCAGCTTCCACCTTAACAGAGCTAGAAAAAGAGTGAATGAAACAAAGGCAGGCAGAAAAAATGAAATAATAAAAGACCAGCCCAGAAACTAATGAAATCGAATTTTTAAAAGTAATGGAGAAAAATCAATGTAGCCAAAAGCCCATTTTTTGAGAGGATCAATAATATTGATAAAACTCTAGCCACTTGGCTCAGGGAAGATAAAAGGGAAAACATGCAGATGGTCAATACGAAGAGCAGGGACTTTACCAGTGACGTCACAGGTAAGAAAAGGACGTGATAAGGGAGTATTAGGGGCAGCTTTTAAAAGATGAGGGAATGGTGAATGGCAGAGCACAATGGCAACGTATTGTGCGGGATATGGGGCACTAGGCATTGGCCCAAGCCCAGCTCCAAGAGGGAACCCTGTCCTAACTAGGAACCTAACGTGGTTATTACCTGCTAACTGGGCTCATTAGTGGTAACAACGGTGTCCCATTACTAGGGCGTGTTGATAATGAGAGTGGGAAGGGGACGGGAAAGGGAGTACTATGGAAAAATTGTGTGCCTTCCCCTCAATTTTGCTGTGAATCTACATCTGCTCTGGAAAAAATATCTTTAAAAAAAATAAGGATAGGCTGGGAATGGTGGTACATGCCTGTGATCTTAGTACTCTGGGAAGCTGAGGCAGAAGGATCTTAAGTTCAAGTATAGCCTGGACAATTTAGCAATGTAGTTAAGACTTTGTCTCAGAATTTTTTTTTTTTTTTTTAAAAAGAAGGGTTGGAGATGTGGCTCATTGGAAAGACCCTGATCTAATCCCAACTTCTACAATAGAGCACTTGCCTAATTTGCATAGGCCCTGGGTTCCACCACTAGCACTCCCTACACTCATAAAAGGAAGAGGTTTTGCACAAAATGAGAGACATCTGGATCACAAATAAATACATGAAAAAAAGAAAAAAGTAAGTACATGAAAAGATGCTCAATGTTATTGGACATCCGGGATACGCAAATTAAAATCACAATGAGAATTCAGTGCACATTTCCTAGGTCGAAGAGTGGAGTCCTAATCCGACAGGACTGGCGTCCTTGCAGGGAGAAGGCAGCAGCGTGTGCACCGTGAGAGCAAGTGGCCTTGGGGGAAGCTGAGCCTTGCTACACCTTGATCTTGAATGTGTGGAATCGTGGAAGTAAAATTCCGGTGCTTCAGCCCCCCAGTGGGTGAGATTTCCATGGAACCCTTGTGGGTGAAAACCACAAGGTATGGTGTAATCTCATCTAAACGAAAGTTTCAGAATAGGTAGAAATTATCTCCAGTAACAGATCATCATCGATGGTTGCCTGGGACAGGGAAACGGACATCGCTCCCTTCTCAATCCCCAGCCAGGAAGGAGGAAGGCGGGCAGCCCATTTGGCCAAACTGTTGGGGCCGTAGCAGAGCCCGTGGGCCATCAATGGGGCTCCTCGGAGGCACAACAGAGTCTGTGTTCTGAAGATGTATGAAGGATGGTGTAACATATCTTTCAAGAACTTGTCACAGAAGGTGACTGACGACAACTGCTGGAACCACATGGGCACATAACAGGGGTGGCTCGCAACATTTTAGAAGGAAAATAAACAAAAGAAAAACAAGGAGCAGGAGCAAGTGTGAAGAGTTGCATTTTATGATAAACTCACAATAAGTTACGTAGAAAAATCGAGATTTGACTTTCAATGGCTCTGATCAATTGTTTTCTTTAACAAGTAACTTTCCCTGGGGAGACACGAACACCAACATATTCACCAACGTATTCCCGCCAGAAAGCAGACAGGCCAAAGTGACCATGATGTCAAAGTTCAACTTGGTGAACCATTGAGTTTATTGGGGTTGCCTACAGGAGCACAAGTGAGGGTCACTTAGAAGCCTGTGGGTGACTCATGGCTATTGGTGAAGGATGGGCACAAGGGGACTCCAGGTAGCACAGGAAGTCTTCTGTTCCACTGTGGTAGTGGTGGTGGTTACATGGGCATCATTTTTGCAAAATTTGTCAACATGTACAATTAAAATTTGCACATTTCTGAAAATTATCTCAATAAAGTAGATTGTAAAAGAAAGAAAATAAATAAAAAGTGTAGACAAGAGCTATGGAAGGCAAAGCAAAGGCGGAGTGAAGTCAGCCAATCCTTTGTATTTTTCATTTTGCAATTTTGAAGTTTTAGAGGGATTATTCCCAGAAAACGCACCCGCAGCCCAATGTTCAAAGATAGATGCAGTTGGAGCTGCTCAGGTTAAAGCCCCTGGAGTTAGAACCTTGTATTTCCCACAATTTATTCTTTTGAACTGACCACATTATACACATTTACCAACTATTATAAAGGTATTTTTATTTTAAAAATAAAAAAAGAAAGGTTGGAGAAACAGCACAGCAGTTAGAGCCCTTGCCTAGCAAGCACAAGGCCCAGAGTTTGATTCCCCAGCACCACATAAAGCAGGCGTGGTGGCGCATGCCTGTCATTCCAGTATGGGCAGAAGTAGTGAGAGTCCAAGGCCAGCCTGGGCTTCGGGATGAGTTCAGGACCAGCCTGGACTACGAGAGAGACCCTGTCTCACAAATAAATAAGAAGAAAAGCTAGCCAGTCCTGTTAATCTTAGTACTGTAATCCCAGTACTCTGAAAGGCTGAGGCAGGAGGATCACCAGTTCAAGTCCAACCTGGCAATTTTTGTCTTAAAAATCAAAACTGAAAAGTGGGCTGGGGATATAGCTCTGTGTGAAGGCTCTGGTTTGGATCATCTGTATCAAAAAAAAGAAAAGAAAAGAAAAAGAAAAGAAGAAGAGAAAGTGAAAGAGGAAGAGGAGGGGGAGGAGAAGGAACTAAATACAAAACTTGGTATCTTTCTTACCAAGTCTTCTATCATCACCCAAAATTTAAGTTTTAATTGGCCCTGGGCAGAGACCTCCTGGGTACCAGACACTCCAGTTTAAACCCAGAAGAAGCATCGAAGTCCCTCTTTTCTTTTCTCCCCAGTAGAAAAGACAGGAGACTTGGGGTAGACGTTTAAAAGTGTTGTTGGGTCTCTAACTGCGTTAGGTTTATTCAAACGCATCACAAGAGTGTCTCGGTCCTATCTGCACAAGGGCTGGGACGCAGCAGGGTGAGACCCTTCTTGGTACCGCATGGCTGCAGAGGCGGGAGCTGCGGGCACCGAATCAAGGTGGCTGAAACATAGGGTTTCCACTGCCACCATGATGGAGTGAGTTCCAGAAACCGCTGCCCTAACTGCGCTGGCCTCCATCTTGGAACGTCAAAGTCCTCAGCGAAAACAACTTCCCTTTGCCCTGAGGAAGCGGGGAGCTGACGAAGGTTGCTATTGGCCTGGCTTGTGTCATGTGCTCTTCCCTGGACCAATCAGCGTAGGGAGGTGATGCCCTTAGACCAGTCAGGTTTCTCTGTGGAACTGGGCGCGGTAAGAACGAGCTGGGCCGCCTCAGGGACTAGAAGAGGCAAGTTGATTGTAGTTGGACTAAATTAACTCCAGTATGCGCGAAGTGAGCGCTGGTTCGAAGCAGCTGGTACGCCTCGGCAGCCTCAAAGGGAGGAGTAACCTGAACAGCCGCAGCCACGTCCGTCGGCACGGCCCGGGACTCGCCAGCCCAGCTCCGAGACCTACCAGCTGGTTGAGGCCCAAAGCTCCGGGAGCCTCAGTTGCCTCTCCTTTAAAATAGGTGCCGTGAGACCTTAATTTTGGTAGGGTTTTTGTGACAGGACTCCATGAGATGCTCGATGCTGTGCGGAGGACACTGGGTGTCACCACGTGGCACAGAACCAGCCACTCTGACCATCGCGGGATACACCTGGATCGAGCGCGCCTGAATCTACACTGTTGGTCACACTTGGTCAAGAGTATTACCCTCTACTTTTCAAGTTTCTTTCCGGTCCTTCACTGGTATTTCTTGTCTTGCTTGTTACTCGGCCTCTTTGGTTTCGGGAATCAATACAAAACATCGCCAAGTGCTCTGAGGCCAGACACCCCGGCTCCAAGCTCTCGTCTGACCACCCATCTGCTGATTTGACCGTGGACGAGATAAATTTTCCTCATCGGTGAGTGTAAAACCATCACTGTGTGAATGACAGGCACCAGGCCTGCCACACGGTGAGCTCGTGATTGGTCTTGCCTGGTATTATTATTAATATTTCTTTTACCAACCACACTCTTGTTATCAGTTTGTCCCAATTTCTCTCCTTCCCTCCAGCTGCTTATTTCAGCTGTCTGCTGAATATTTCTTCATAAAGATCCAGCCAAAACTTTTGTTATTTTTTTACAGACTTGATTTTTCAACCCAAAGCTTCTTTCTTAATCGGACCTAATAAAAACACCCCCAACTACTCCCCTCTGTCCCCAAATCTCCTCCTCCCTGCAGACAGCCACTGTTTACCTGAAGGCCAGCACGTATGAGGAACAGGACACTGTGTCCGGTTTCAAGAATCCCAGACACCAAAAAACCCCAGCTGCCCTACCTCCTACCTTCCTCAGTACTCCCATCACGCAAACAAATTCTCAGGTAGGGCCCCTGGGGCTGGAAGAGGTTAGGGAGATGAGTAAGGTACCTGGAGACAGGAACCAGGCCTCCTGCCTTCCAGGCGGTTTCCCTTCCAACCTCCTGTAGTTCGCCGTTTCTCCGGGGCACAGTCGTCCTAAGAGCTTCACCAGGCTCAGAGTCCTGGAGGTGGGGTGGAGAGACTGGCGATTCTCTCAGATAGCTCTTCAAACAATAAAAATCGGGTATTTCCTCGGCCGAGTCTTCTGCTATTGGGTGGGGGCAAAGGTGTGGGTAGCCAGCCACTTTCAGAGTCTCCAAGCACATAAGCCAGGGGCACCCCAACTGAAGGATGTGAGTTCGTGCTGCGCGCGCCTCTGTTGCCCACCAGTGAGAACACAAGGTACAAATTCTGCAGGGTGGGTGAGCGGCTTTGCCAGTGCTTTTTGATGAGAAATTCCACAGCGTGGAATTTGAGGGTGCCCAGGAGAGCCCCGTTTCTTCTTGCATCCCAATTCTCCAGGCCCTGACATCCCAGGTGCTAGCCGGGGCCACATGGCGGTGTCAGACCCCCAATTCCTCAGACTATTGAAGTCAGAAAATTCCTGCCATTCCTGACCTCCTAGCAGAGACTCAGACCCAGTGACCTCCTTTTGTTCCTGCTGGGGGCTGCAGCCCCTTCTGCAAGTTTAAACCATTCAAATGAGCTCAGGCTGGTAGAGGAAAGGGGACCGGGGAGGTGACACTGGGAAGGATCTAGAAGGTACCATGCCGTGGGAAGGAAAAAACCCCTAAAGAGAAACTGGCCTGTGAAACTGTTCAGAGACAGAAAGTTGGACAGAGGTTACCAGGGGCTGAGAAAGCAGGGAAGGGTGAGGGCTTTTTTTTTTTTTTTTTTTTTGGTTGATGTTTTTGTTTTTTTCTCTAATGGGTGCAGAGTTTTTGTCAGGGATGATGGAAAAAAAAGGTTTGGGTCATTGATAGTGGTGGTGGTTATTCAACATGGAGAATTTTAATTTATTTACTGCTGAATTGTACCCTGACAAGTAGTAAAAAGTGATAAACATGCTGTTTCAACACACACACACACACACACACACCCCACCCTACTATAAATGGTCCTCCAAAGCTTTCTTCTCTAATTTCTTTTGAGATTGACTTCAAATAGACTCCCCTCAAATCTATGAGGCTGGGTTTGGTTTTTTTTCCTCTTTCTTTCTGTCGGATCATTATCCACCGCTCTTGGCATAATTTAAAGAATTACGGATGACACTAACGATTGAAGCTGATTTGTTTCTCAAGGTTTTGAGGTTCCTTCATCCCTGCCCAATAAGGCCTATTCAGAAAAAGCCCGTCCATGTCAAAGCCAGAGAAATAAAAGAAGCTGCGCAGACCACCACTCCAGCGGGCCCTGGTGTCAGAAAATCTATGTGAAATCTCCGATTTCGAAAACAAATTGGTGGCTGATTCTTCGCCTTACAAAAGACGCTTCGCTCAACAAAAGAGTTGACTTAGAAGTCCCATTAAGAAGGGAGCCCCCTGGTGCACTTAATGATATTATTGGATTAAAAAAAACCCATGCGGACCATTCAAGGACACTGCACTGTAAATATGTGAATGCATTGTATTGTGGCAGAGAAGTCAGGCGACTGACAAATGGACCGTTTTGGCCCCAAGTAACACGAGGAGGGAGCAAGATGTGTTTGGCTGGCCTCGAGTCCTGGCAGCTTTCTGCTCTGGGAGTCACCGTGATTTATTTAAGACCAGCAAAGCCCAAGGCCTGCGATGTGTCCGTTTGGCGAAAGGGCCTGTGCCAAACTGAAGGTCAGAGTTCTGAAGGCTCAGGCTGGCCCCTGTCACCTGCCGTAATCAAAACGGTGCTCAGACGTGAGCTCGGCTCTGTCCCACGAAGGCCAGAAAATATATCTGTTGCCGAAAAGTGGATTCGTGGTGACGGAGAATGATCCTTATTTATGTCTGCATAGGTACGTTTTGGGGCCCATAAAGGTTTAATTGTCCCTCTAACTAGTTAAAAAAAAAAACTCACAAAGAGGCTGCCAGCTTTCCCCAGAGCTTAACCCCAACTGAATGCAGTTCTGTGGAAACTGTGCTTAGTGTGTATGTAACGCACGCCGTGTCCCGGGGCACAAGGCGCGATTGTTTTGGGGACTCGAAGGATGCAGCTCTTAGGAGGACTTTTAAAGTCAGTTTTTGTGGCTTTCAGCTGCTGCTGACCTTGGGTTGCTCTGCAGAGAGAGAGAGAGAGAGAGAGAGAGAGCGCGCGAGAGCGAGCCAGGATTTCTCCTGCGCAGCCACTGCCCCCTGCTGCCACTTTCTGGCAGGATTGGGGGGAACCTCAGGATCACAGGACTCTAGATGAGATGCCCTTCCTTTTTTTTCCTGGAGGAGACAGATATTTTCATTCAGGTTAATTATGCAAAAAAACCCCACATGATTACTCAGTCTAACAAATGCTATGAAAATAATGTACAGGTGTTAGAAAAAGCTAATAGCTGGGTGAGCTGGCACACGCCTGGAATCTCAGCACTCTGGGAGGCTGAGGCAGGAGGCTTATAAGTTTGAGCCCAGCCTTGACAATTTAGTCTCAAAAAAATAAAAATAAAAAGGGGCTGGGGATGTAGCTCAGTGTGAAGGCTCTGTTTTCAATCCCTAGTACCAACAAAAGTGAAAAGCTAACAGAGGGCTATGAAAGTTTCTCTGAGGAAGACAGGCCTTGCAAATGGTATCTGTGGTATGACATGGAGTGAGGGGCAAGGCAGGGGACCTTGAAGCAGGGAGAAGCGTGCTAGATGGAAGGAACAGTATATGCAAAGGCCCTGAGGTGAGAAGGAGCAGAGCATGCTCAGGGCTGCTGGTGAAGCAACATGCCAGAGAAGTAGGCAATCAACACAGCTCCCAGAGTTTTTTCGGTCCTCTGGTCTGAGCCTCCTTTTCCTTACCGGTGTGCAGTAGTTTCCCCATCCATCACACTCTAGTTTCTGCTTCAGAGGGCCGCTGCCACACAGCCCCTGGGTTGCCTCAGCCCATCTCTTCCCGCTCTTGGGGTATGGAAGGAGAACACATTCACCGAGAGACTAAAGCCGGTCGTTTTGATGTGTGGTTCTGTATGGTAAGGGCGGCCACGATGAAGTCAAGCTCAGTTTACGTGATTCCGAATGGTCGCATTTAAATGTTGTACCCCGTGTTGACGCGTCCCTGCCGCTTGGGTTGAGTGTTTATCTTTCAAAATCCTCAACTGTGCTTGCCAGCCCAGCCTCAGTTTCCCTTCATCTCTTCCTTTTTCCTGGCCTATCATTTACATGCTTCTTTAGAAAACATAAACATTGGGCTGGAGGAATGGCTCAGCGGTTAAAGCGCTTGCTAAGTACCCGAGTTCGATTGCCCAGCACCACATAAACCAGGCGTGGTGGTGCATGCCTGTAATCCTAGCCACTCATGAGGCTGAGGCAGGAGGATTGCTGTGCGTCCAAGGCCAGCCTGGGCTCCATAGTGAGTTCAGGAGCAGCCTGGGCTGCAGAGAGAGACCCTGTCTCAAAGAAAAAGAAAATGTAAATATTTATTTATGGTATTAGCTTGCAGATTTGCATCGTGCTATACATTCCAGAGTAAACAGACTGTGGCGTGAGCTCTTCTGATTTTCTATAAACCAGAGTGACCCTTTAGCTAAGTCATTTACCCTCATGGGGCCCAAGATGTTTCTTTGCCAAGTGAAATGTTCTTCATGTTTGGTCTGTTCTGCTTTAGGTAGCAGATCAGTATCCAGGAATTCTCTTAAAATCAGCGGTTCTGTGCCTCCTACACCTACGTGGGACTAGTTCTCTTACATTTTGCCTTTATCCACCTTTCTCACAGAATGTCTTTGCAGGTAAGACCGACTGTATAATTTACTTCTGAGAGGTAGTATTCACAGAACAGCAACTAAGACAGAACATTTGGCTGGGCCTGGCCTCCAGCTCACACAGGTGGAGGAAGAGTGGACGCGTAGGAGAAGTCCCACTGAGGGCCAGAAGTTCCTGTAGACTGTAGACCCATCTCTAAAACCAAGTGACAGGCAGAATCTCAAGTACCCATGGGGCACACAGAAGGGCGCACTGAGTACAGAATGCACTCCCTTCTGGAATAATAATCCTCAAAAGTTTGAGGAGGGAAAAATACCCTTTAGCCTTAAAGTAGTATTCAACAGAAGGTAAACGTTGCATGGCATCTTAGCACAAAAACAGAACTCAGGGTGGACACCTTTAGACACAGGTCAGTGTAAGGTTCAAAGCAGGGCTTTCACTTCTATGCCTGGATTGCTTGAGAAATACTTGCCTTGTGGCTCTTTTGAGGTATGTGCACTTTAATAGGGGAAAGGTATTAGGTTACCGAGAAGGGACATTCCTGGTAAATAGTAGACACATGTAGAAAATCCAATTTCACCCATGAAGAGAGTTTAAAGAGGGTCCCGAGGTTAAGGGCGAGCCAGGCTGAGGCAAAGATCCATCTCCAAAAACCAAGTGACATACAGAATCTTGCTTAAGACCCTGGCTAAAGGCTGGGCTCAAACACTTCCAGACACCTGGCAGATCTGTTACCCTTTCTCTGACCTCCAGGGACACTTTTTGTTCATGTCTCCAATCCTGGTGTTCACAATGCCTTTACACGTTAGTTATAGTCTCTTGAGCACAGCCAGCTTCCCAGCCGGAATCGAACAGGTGGTGTGAATTAAGACCAAGTATCTGGATCAAAAGTCGAGACCTTGCTGAACGCGTGGCTTTTGTTATGCGCGGAAGTCTCAGATCCCGTCTGCTCACCTGTGGAACACCTGCCTTGCTTACCGAGCAAGCAGGTCTGTGTGCAGAGCGCATGGATTTGCGAGGCAAGCGCGTTGTGTAAATCATTACCCAAAAATCAGTTATTAACTCAGACCCCAAAGGGCAGGAGGGTTTATCTCTCACGTCATCTCTCAAGTCTCCCAACCTCTAACTTTGCCCGGTTGGTTCTGGTAACTACTGGTGATAAGGATCGTGAAATGCTGACCCTGGGAAAAAGGAATTTTGTCTCTCTCTGACCCCCTCCAACTCCGTCCTGGTAGCAGACCCCGCCATGCGCTCCCGCCCTGACCTTTCTTCCCCGTGACCCACCCAATGTGGTTATTAAGAGGACACCTGAGTACAGTATATCCTGGCCACCAGTGAACCACTGAGACTGTCAGGCAGCGGAGGGGAGAGTCCTATACTCACGCTGCTTTTGTCGGGGGGAAAATTCGGCACTACTCTGTAAATTTTCTTCCAGACAGGAAAATATTCAGTTGTAGAATTTCCCCCTATAATTATTATTTTATTAGCATGTGTTTGCACTACATAGTAATCACATTCGACTTGGGGAAGTGGCGCACAGGTGTAACACATCTTGGTCACTCTCTCCCCTCTCCTCTCCCCTCCCCAGAGACTCATGTCCCTCCATCCTCATCCTCTCCCCATCCCCACAATGCCGGATCTTCCGGTTTCTTCTTCTCTCTTTTATTTGGAATTTTTTTAAAGAAAAAAAAATCAACAGGATCTCTTTTATTTGGAATTTTTAAAAGAGAAAACTCAACAGCAAAGTCTAAAATCTTTCCCTACTCTAACAATGAACTTACTGAAAAAGAGCTCTGAAGAATAATCCCATTCTTAAGAGCCCATGAAAAAATTAAATACCTAGGACTATACCTAACCAAGGAAGTGAAGGACCTCTACAAAGAAAACTGTATTATATTCAAGAAAGAGATTGAAGAGGACATTAGAAAATGGGAAAGACATCCCTTGTTCTTGGATAGGCAGAATTAATATAGTCAGAATGACTTCACTGCCCAAACTGATATACAGGTTCAGTGCCATTCCTATCAAAATATCAACAACTTTTTTTTCACAGGACTTGAAAAAACAATTCTTAAATTCATATGGAACTAAAGGAGACCTAGAGTAGCCAAAGCAATCTTGAATAATAAAACAAAGGCAGGAGGCATTGTGATTCCCGATATCAAGTTATATTATAAGGTAACGGTTCTAAAAACTATATGGTATTGGCACAAAAACAGACAGGCTGACCAGTGGAACAGAATTGAGGATGCAGAGACAAACCCAAGTCCCCTCAGCTACCTGATCTTTGATAAAGGAACCAAAAGCATACACTGGAAAAAGGATAGCCTCTTCAACAGATGGTGCTTGGAAAATTGGACATCCACATGCAGAAGAATGAATGTAGACACACGCTTGTTGCCATGTACCAAAATCAAAGTGGGTCAAAGACCTAGATATTAAAACTGGAACTCTGAACCTTCTGGAAGACAAAGTCGGCAAAAAGCTAAAAGATGTAGGTGTAGGCAAGGACTTTCTTAATGAGACACCCAAGGCAAAAAAAAAAAAATAGACCACAGAATCAACAAATGGGATTATTTCAAATTAAAAGGTTTCTGCATGGCAAAGAAAACTATCAACAGAGTAAAGACAGAATCAAAAGAATAGGAAAGAATGTTCACCACTTATACCTCAGACAGGAGGCTCATAACTAGAATGTACAAGGAGCTGAAGAAAAACAGATCCCTCAGATTCAAGAGCTGATTAAAAAATGGGCGACAGAAACTTACAGGCAGCTCTCACAAAAAGACGTTAACATGGCCAGTAGATATATGAAAAGATATTTAATATCCTTAGCCATTAGAGAAATGCAAATCAAAACATCACTAAGATACCATCTAGCCCCAGAGAGAATGGCGTGTATCAAGAACTCGAACAGCAATCGATGCTGGAGAGGGTGTGGGGGAAAAGGAACCCTCCTGCACTGCTGGTGGGATTGCAAACTGGTACAACCACTACGGAGGGCAGTGTGGAAACTCCTCAAGAGACTGAAAATAAACATCCCCTTTGATCCAGGGTTACCTCGTCTGGGAATTTTTCCAAGAGTTAAAAGCATCATATAAAAGAGATACGTGAATACCCACGTTCATAGCAGCACAACTAACAATAGCTAAAATGTGGAAGACACCAAAATACCCATCAACAGACCAGTGGATACACAAATGGTGGCGTATGTACACAGTGGCATACTACTCATTATAAAGACAGATAGGTTGGAGGCTTTTGTAGGGAATGGGTGCAACTTGAGACCATCATGCTCAGTGAAGTGAGTCAGATGCCACAGATTAAATATCACATAGTTTTTCTAATATGAGAAACCCAGAATAGTTGTTTTGTAGAACTAAGGGAGGGTGGGTAGTGGGGACTATTGGGGAGTGACAGGGTGTGGGTCAAAAAGGGACAGGAGAAGGGTCTGTAGTTTTGACACGAGATATATATGTGCACAAAATACTCAAGTTCATAAACATCTATCACGTGTATACATATCAAAATGGGAAAACAAAAATAATCCTTCCTTATGTAATAATGGCGTATCACATTTTATTGAACTCTTCCTTGAAATCACCATGCAACTTCCTCCTAGCTGTGGTTGGTGTGGGGCAAAGTCCAGCTGGCTTCCATGTTGGTATCCCTTGGGGGAATTTCAAGAGAGGGTCAGGAGGATGGGAGGCTTAGGTAATCCTCCGAGATACCCTTCCGGAAAACAGTAACTTTGCTAGGCCTTGGGAGTTTTTAAAGCAGAGCCTTTCCAAGGCCTTGCCACAGTTTTCCCCTTCAAAGCTACATCTTGTGCAAGAAACAGCCCCACAGCACAGAAACACAACAAACATTAAAATGTGAATTTTGTCAAAAGAATTTCTCACATGGAGTATTTATTTTTTATTTATTTTTGAGACAGGGTCTCACTCTGTAGCCTGAGCTGGTCCTGAACTCACAGTGGAGCCCAGGCTGGCCTTGGACTCACCGCAATCCTCCTGTCTCAACCTCCTGAGTGCTGAGATTATAGGTGTGTGCCACCACACCTGGTTTATGTGGTGCTGGGGAATTAAACTGGGGTACATAGCCCTTGACTTGGCAAGAGCTTTAACCGCTGAGCTGTTCCTCAAGCCCTTATTTTGAGAAAAGTTCTCAGCTGCAGTCCAAGCTGGCCTTGAACTTTTGATCCTCCTGACTCAGCCTCCCTAAAGCTGGGATTACAGGCTCCTGTCAGCCACCATTTCCTGCCACCCCATTTCCCCTCAATAATTTTTGTAGTAAGAAATCAACTAATTGTAATGAGTGTGAGAATGTGTAACAAAACTTTCATTTTCTCTCCAGGGACGAGTAGCCAGAGCCAGGAGACCAGAAGGCCCCACCCCAGCGTCACCCGGGAGCCCACCCTGGGAATCCAGGTGATCAGAGCCCGCAGCTGCCCCGCAGGCGGTGGCGCACGTGCCTGTGATGCGGTTGCCCACGGAGGCGGCGCCAGTAGGTACCCGGACTGTCTCACCCGAGCGCCGCGGGGGGGTGCGCGCGTGCGGGCAGGTCCCACTGCGCCTGGCCACAGCCGCCCTTGTGGTACCGTCCGGCGGGGCCGCGAGGCCACAGGGTCCAAGGAACCGACGCCTGCGTGGGCTGCAGGGGCGACGGAGGAGGTGAGTGGGCAGTTGGCACCAGCCCGGGCCGCCCGGGAGCCTGGCAGGCCCCGATTTCCTTGCTATCACCGCCCCTGATCCTCCGTGCTGCTTTCTCCCAAGAGACCCTGAAGCCGCTGCCGCCTTCGCATTGGGCTGAGGGCCCCCTGGCAGTTGGGGGACCCCCCTCCGACGCCAACAGTGCCCCATTTGTGCCCAGCCCAGGTACCACCAGCAGAATGCCAGACATCGAGGACAGTGTGCCCCTGACGCACCCCGGCGCTGCAGACCGTGGTTCCTGTAAGCCAGCAAAGTCAGGACTGCGCCGGGAAGATAAGAACAGCCCCCAGGATGCGCCTGCATGTAAGCCCAGCGGTCCCCAGGGTCCCTGGGGTGCCCAGTGCCACCCCCAAGTGCTCTGCCTTCTGGGCCTCCTTTGTGATGGTCCTTGTACCCCGCCCCACTGTTTGCTTACAAGCCTGAAACCCTTTGTTGAGTAGATGTCCTAGCCAGATGTTATGAATCACTCCTGTAATCTTAGCGCTCTGGGAAGCTGAGGTGGGAGGATCCCGATTTTAAGTCTAACCAGGGCATTTAGCAACTTAACAAGGTCCTGTATTAAAAAAGGGTTGGAGAAGCAGCTCAGTGCAGGGCCCCAGGTTTAATCTTTAGTATGGGAGAGGGGTGGCTTGGGGGTCAGGGTCCCTCCAAAGCCCACCCGTGTTCTGGAGTTATGTCCTAGGGAAAGAAGCCACTGACCTGTGCCTAGTGGCTCAAGTTTGTAATCCCAACACTCGGGGAGGCCGACCAAGAGGATCACAAATTCAAGCCCAGCCTGGAGAACTAAGAAATTAGGGAGACCCTTCTCAAAATAAAAATTTAAAAACTGAGCTTGGTTGTAGCTCAGTCTGGAGGCCCTAGATTCAATCTCCAGTACAGAGGAAAAAAAAAAAAAAAGCCACCCACCTGTGGTACTTGAAATTAGACAAGATTTGAGGCTAAGTCACTTCTGGGTGAAAAATGGTGCATACCTGTGGGTTGACTTTAAAGTCCCAGATGACCCCAGGTGGGAATTGTTTTGGCTTGGTTACTTGTTCGTTGCCTGGACAGTGTACCTGACATTCACAATTTAGGGGGGATAGATTTATTTTGGCTCGCAGGTCTCACACAGTCCATTCAGGGCAGCCGGCAATGGTGGCAGCACACGGCAGAAGTCTCGGTGGTTTAAGGCTGTTCAGAGCATGGCAGACAGAAAGGCAGGTGAAATCAGGGGCCAGCTGATCTCTGCACACTAAGGCCAAAGCCAGAGGTTTCTCAGGAAAACCTATAATAATGTTTCTTCTTCCTACCTCTATTTAGTTTAATTGAAGCTGCCAGTCACCCCCCCACCCCACACCCATCCCACACCCACCCCACACCCAGGATGGGTGCCCTCCCTCACTTCGTGGCCCACAAGTTAGTAACACACACCTGAAAGCTCTGCCCTGAAGTCCCCCAACCTCATCAAGTTGACACAATCCCTTGCAGGTCAAGCCCCTGGCCCCGCCCCTTCCAGACAGACCACGCCCCCTCCAGACAGGCCCCGCCTCCCAGACACGCGGTTCCTTAGGCAACCCACTCAGCTCCTCCCCGAGTATGCCTTGTGGTAGACACATTCGTGTTGGCTTTGGGGCCGTGGTATCACGCTTTGTGGTAGATTCGGCTTCTGAGCGACTCACGTTGCCTAAGTTTCATAATAATCTCCAGGAAACCCACCCACTCAACGATCTGAACAGCGTGTGCCACAGCCTGAGCTAAAATTTTTACAAATTAACCATAAAATATCTAGTCCCAGGCTCAAAATTGAATTGGATTAATTTCTTTTGTGGCCACACGGAGTCGCTGTTGGTCAACAAAATGGCACAAAAAAGGCATATTGGAACAATTAGAAACCTGTTCTACCAAAAGTCAATTTTTGGCGGGGGCGGGGGGGCGTTTAATATAGTTTAGACTCTTACAGAGAGTAAGATTTGAGTAAATTCACAGGTCAAATAACTCCCAGTAAAGTGAGTAACCAAATTCCTTTTAAAAGTTTGGCATTTTTTGTATTAGGTTGACTTGATTAAATTGCTATATTATCTTGAACATTTCTTTGTCCTTGAGAGCTGAATTTTAAAAATCCGCTCATGTTTTTTTTTTTTTTTTTGAGACAGAGTCTCACTCTGCAGCCCAGGTTGGTCCTGAACTCACTTCAGAGTCCAGGCTGGCCCCTGGACTCACGGCAATCCTATCTCAGCCTTCTGAGTGCTGGGATTACAGGCATGCGCCGCCACACCCAGCTGATGTGGTGCTGGGGAATCGAACTCGGGTATTTAGCTCTTGACTTAGCGCTTGCTAGGCAAGTGCTTTAACCACTGAGCCATTCCTCCAGCCTCTTTTAATTAATTAATTAATTTATTTTTTAAATCTGCTGTTATTCTTTGGTCCTTCTTTTTGCCCAAACTTAAGAACTATCCTGGGGTGATTTGGTTCTGTTTTACTTGTAAGCAGACCATAAACTTTGATTTATTATAGCTGGGAAGTGTTTAATATTTGTGTTTCGTAAGCTGCTGCCCCTCAAATAACCTTTTGAAAGGTTTTCTCTTAATTTATAGATGGAAAATAGGATTATAAATTATCAATGAGACTGTTTAAGTATCTGTAACTGGTGCAATGACACTCGCCTGTAATCTCAGTGTTCTGGGAGGCTGAGGCAGAAGAGTCATGAATTCTAGCCCAGCCTAGGCAAGTTAGTGACTTGACAAGACTGTCTCAATAATAAAACATTTTTAAAAATGATGGACCAGGGATGTAGCTCAGCACAAAGGCCCTAAATTCGATCCCCAGTACAAAAAATTTTTAAAAAAATGTTGATTATATGTTTCCATTTGGGAACTATAAGCTTGAGTTCACAATTACGTTTACTTACGTAAGGACTCAGTAGTGGACTCTTTATCAAGGTCTATACTCACTTTTTAACTTTTTATTTTGAAACATTTCAAGTTTATTGTGAAAAAACTTAGTCAGTAGCTGTTATTCATGTTCTTCTCTCTTGCTTTTTCTCTCTTCATGGATATTTTTCCTCCTTCTGAAAGTTACAGTCACAAGAAGGAGGGCACTGCTGGACCTGGAATGCAGGCCTGTAATCCCAGCACTCGGGAGGCTGAGGCAGGAGGGTATCAAGTTTAAGCCTAGCCTGGGCAACTTAATAAGACTCTGTCTGAAAAATCAAGACTTAAAATAGTCTGGAAATGCAGCTCAGTGCAAAGGTCCTGGGTTCTTTCTGTAGCACCACTATGAAGAGAGAGAGAGAAAGAGAGAGAGAGAGAAGAAATAAAGGGCACTGTCCTTTGTAACCTCGTTTCTGCAATAACTGATTACATTTTTAATCCTTTACTGTAGAAAAGTTATACATTTGCAAATGAAAAGCAGCTAATACAATGAACCTCCACTTCCTCGTCACCCAGCCTCAAATCAGTCTATGGCCAACCTCAGTTTACCTATTTCAGAACTTGTAGCCAAACAGTCTTCTGTGGAAAAAACAAAATAGAAGTTTCAAAGACGGTGTCTCAGTTACTTTCTCATTGCTATGCCAAAATACCTGACTGGCCCAAGTCAGGGGAGATAAAGTTTATTTTAGCTCACAGTTTCAGGGGGTCACGTGGGTGGCGGGCATCAGTGGAGGGGCATGGAAGCAAGGTCAAGTCGGCTTCTCATGGCATTGCACACCGGAAGCCAAGTTCCCTGGGAGAAGGGAGGAAGGAGATGGATCCTTCCAGGTCCTGTCCCAGTGATCCGCCCCTTCCAGGTATCATGCAGGTAATGTGCCACACACCTGTCACCTACAGCAGGCCCCTCATCCACCACACGCCCATCATCCTCCCCTCCAGAAGAGGCCCCCATCTCCTTGATCATCCATGACATCCCAATAAATGAGACTTTTGGGGGACACTCCGGATCCCAGCCACATTGGATGGTGAGGAGTGTTGCCTGTGTGTGCAGCTTCATCTTATAGTCTAAACAATCGTGTTAAGGTGGTGTGTGAGAATGCCATCAGCTGTCTAGACGTTTATACTAAGAAAAATGCTTTCCAAATGCTGGTGCTGCCCTTTGCAAATTCTTAGTAATATTTAGTGAACTGAAATTATGATGATGCAGTGACTTTTCCCAAAACTAAATGGATTCAGGCTTTGTTTTTGCATACAGGGGATTGAACTCATGGCTGTTGTGCTGAGCTACACACTTGGCCACATAGGTACATTGGTATTTATTTATTTTTGCAGTGTGGGGAATTGAACACAGGACCTTTGCTCTGAATTATATTCTCAGCCTCTTTTTTTGTTAATTATTTGAGACAGGGTCTCACTAAGTTGCTAAGTTACCCAGGTCGGGCTTGAACTTGTGATCCTTCTATCTCAGCCGCCCAAAGTGCTGGGATGACAGGCCTATACCACTTGGCCTCAGCCTTTTTTTTTTTTTTTTTTTTTTTTTTTTTTGAGACAGAATCTCACTAAGTTGCCCAGGTTGGATTAGAACTTGAAATCCTCCTGCCTTGATTTCCAGGAGTGCTGAAATGACAGGCCTGTGCCATAGGCCCAGCTGGATTCAGTTTCAAGTACTCTGATTTGACAATATTTCCTCCCTTCTATGTTTTTGCAAATTAAGTTCTCTTTTCTTCTACAAGATGCTGATTTTGGTGGTGGTAGAGTAGAAATTTTTTTGCTCCTTTTTTATTTGCTTTTCTATACTTGGCAAGATAAAAATTTGGCAAGTCACGGTCAGTTGCTTAAACTCTTTTTAGAACTTTTATTAGTTCATGAAACCCTAAAGTCTGGAAACTACTGCTTTATAAGAAGACATGCAAGCACTGTCTGTAGGGAGAATTCATGTACATAGGTTTGGTCATGGGTAACAATCAGGGGCAGGAAGAGGAAAATGGAGGCTTGTAGATAAATTTATTTATATTTATTTATTTACTTTTACAAATCATAGATTGTTTCTTTACAGCTTTAATTCTAATCTTTCTTTTCTTTTTTCTTTTTTTTTCTTTTTTTTTTTTTTTTTTTTTTTTTTTTTTTTTTTTTTTTTTTTTTTTTTTTTTTTTTTTGAGATGGGGTCTTGCTCTGTAGTCCAGGCTGGTCCTGAACTCACTGTGTAGCCCAGGCTGGCCTTGAGCCTCCTGAGATTGCAGGTGTATACCACCATGTCCTGAAAATTTTCATGTGGTGCTGGGCACAAAGTCTCTCTAAGTTGCCAAGTTATGTAGGCTGGGCTCAAACTTGTGATCCTCCTGCTGAACCTCCTGAGAGTTGGCGTTAGAGGAGTAAGCCACCGTGCCCGGCCCCGACTTTACTTTTTAAGAGAAAAGTTCTTGATCGATTTCACTTACTATTTTTCGCAAGGCAGCTGCTTTGGCCTGCCTCCCCTGCGCTGGGCTGCGCTTTGTCTCCAGCACTGTCCTGGGGCATATGGCTCGGACAGCATGAAGGGGTCATATAGGTGAGGGAGTCTGGGGTACCTACTTGGGGCCCATGAGGTTGACTGAAACTGTGAATGCAACAGAGACTCACACTCGTGTGAGCTCACTTTGCCCACCAGAAGTTCTGTTGGTTACAGTTCTGACAGAGGCAGTAAATGAAGTTTCCAAGTTGGCCAGTGAGATGGAGATGAGCCCTGGTTTCCACGTGGAGGAGAAGATTCTAACCGTGAGCAGGTACGGGCTTTTCTCCTTCCTCTGTTCCACTCAACCTGGCTTCACTTCTTAGGGCCAGGGGCCTCTGGTCTGACTTAAGCATTTTATCTAACAACGTAATTAAGTAGTTGATTTCTTTTCTTCTTTTTCTGAGACAAGGTCTCGCTCTATAGTCCACGCTGCTCCTGAGCTCACTATGTAACACAGGCTGGTCTTGGATTCATGACAATATTCCTGTTTCAGCCTCCCAAGTGCTGGGATTACAGGTGTGCGCCACCACACCCAGTTTATGTGGTGCTGGGGAATCGAACCCAAGGCCTTGCACTTGCTAGGCAAGTACTTTAACCTCTAAGCCCACAGTTAGTATTTGGATTTGAGAGGTTTCTACAACCCAAACACGAGGGTGACAGGTTGCAATTACTAATATTAGGGGTATCAACATGGCAGTGTCGTGGTTACAGATGATATAAGTTTTTCTTTTTCAAGAAGGAGTTTGAGCTGCATCAGGTGGGTACACGGAGGATTTTGCAAGGAGCCACACAGGTGAGCCCAGAAAAAAAATTCAACATAAAATATAATAACCAGCTAAAGGACAGAAGGTTATATGTTGGTGATCAGCTTTGTTAGATAGGTAGCATTTCCACTGGGCACCTGTCTCTTACTGGAGGTCAGGGCTGAGCCTGTTCACCAATAGGGTGAGGAAGCATGTATGGTTTTGGGGGCCTAGAGGCCTACTACTTAGCTTAATCTATTTTTGTAGTTATTGTGTGTTGCCTGGGACTCAAAGTTATTTATTTATTTATTTATTTATTTATTTATTTATTGTTCTCTTGGTACTGAGGATTGAACCCAAGGCCTTTGCCTTGCGCTCTATCCCCAGCCTTTTATTTTTTATTTTGAAACAGAGGGTTTGGCTAAATCACCAAGTTGCCCAGGCTGAACTCAAACTTGCAATTCTCTTGCTTGTCTTTAGAAATTAAAGGTGTCACTATCTTTTTTTTTCCTTCCTTCCTTCCTTCCTTCCTTCCTTCCTTCCTTCCTTTCTTTTTCCCCTACTTCCTTAATTTCTTTCTTTTCTTTTCTTTTTTTTTTTTTTTTGAGGCAGGGTCTCACTCTGTAGCCCAGACTAGACTTGGACTCACGGCAGTTCTGCTGCTTGAGCCTCCCAAGTGCTGGATTACAGGCATGTGCCCCCACACCTGGCTTTGTGTAGTGCTGGGGAATCAAACTGCTCTGCCGTTCTTCACGCACAAGGTTTCACTTTCACCCTGCACCTTGGGTGTCCTAGAGCTGAGGCCGAGGCCGCAGAGAGGAGCATCATGGGTCGACTCTCCATAAGGACACCTTCCCAGGCCAGCAGCAGCCCAGAAGCAGCCAATGTTCCCGCAGGAGCCCTGGCTCTCCAGCCTCTGAGAGAGTAGAGGTCTGAAATTTTGAATTATCAGCTTTTAGTTAAGCTGCCTTTTGTTCCTAGTGTTCTTTCCAAAAATGTTTTTCCTTCTTTTTAAGTGCAGACAGTTCCATTTGTAGCATCCTGGTCTTTACCTGTCTGTACATGTCTGAAGGCGACCAGGGAAAGTTTGATGACTTGTAAGGACAACAGGCCTGAAGTTACTTCTAGAATCACATGTCTCTTTTGATAAAGATTCAAGGCTGGGGCAATGGCTCAGTGGTTAAAGTGCAAAGTCAAGTGCTAAGTACCTGAGTTGATTGTTCAGCACTACATAAGCCAGGCATGGTGGCGCACACCTGTAATCCCAGCACTCAGGAGGCTAAGGCAGGTGGATTGCCCTGAGTCCACGGTCAGCCTGGGCTCCACAGTGAGCTCAGGACCGGCCTGGGCTGAAGAGCAAGACTCTTTCTTTAAAAACAAAAACTACAAAGAAAAAGAAAAAGATTCAAGCTGAAAGGTGAGAATTGCTGGTTTTAATTCTTCAGAGAATTTGAGTTTCAGCTTGACCTGATAAAGGGGCTTCTGACCTACCTATCTGGCACAATTTTCTTCACTCTTTCAGATCAGGAGGCAGATTTCCAAGTTAAGTGGAAATCGGAACGTTTTACTGTTCCAAATTGAGAGCTGTTTCGAGTATCTTAATAAACCAGCTTTGCTCCATTCTTGTGTGGTTCCCCTGTAGCTCAGGAGTGAAGGGAAAAACTCTACGCCCTGAATGCCAAGCCAGAGTCGTAAACCAAAAGTGTATCTACAAGTAACAAGGGGCACAGATAAAGTTACTGTTAATTTTTACTCAAGGTCAAAACTAACACAATCTTTTGTGGCTTTAACTGAAGGTCGTCGGAAGAGGAAACAAAAGATGCAATCCTTTCAAGACTCAAGATGGGCAAAAAGAAAGAAAAACTTAAACACGCCAACAGCGGGTATGCTCGCTTGCTGCGCAGGGTGCTTCTGTCTGGCTGTGCGCTTGGGTTCCAACCTCTGGGCTGGCTGCCCGTGTGCACGGGCTCATCACCCAGGCCAAAGGGGACAAACGGGACACAAGCTGTCCGGGGAAGGAGAAAGTCACCAACCCCTGGAAACAATAGCCAAGTCACACAGATCCCAGACAAGTCCATCTCATTTTTATGAAAGTTTCTCTCCTGAGCCCCAGGAGTTTTCTAATGAAACAGAACTCCATTCAGAAGAAGGGAAGCTGAACCTAGGGGGAGGGTGGCTAGAGATTCCAAAGATCTTCTGGTGGAAAGCATTTTATCTTTGTTTGCCATCTGATTTTTGTGATTCTCTTTTAAGTTGCATGTCTGAAAGCACCAAAAAGTTGGTTAAGAGGAGCCTGCTCTTAAAAAGTTTTCATGAGCTGTAACCCATATATTTGTACCAAAAGAACTTCAGGCCAACATAAGAACCAGTACAGACATGTTCTTTAAAGCCGGGCACCATGGTGCTCACCTATAATCCCAGCACTTGTGAGGCAGAGGCAGGAGGTTTGTAAAATCCAAGGTCAGCTTGGGCTCCATAGTGAGTTCAGGACCAGCCTGGGCTGCAGAGCGAGACCCTGTCTCAAAAAAAAAAAAAAAGACAAAAAATTTCCTCTAGATCATCTAAATTTATTTTTAATTGTTCTTATTTATTTTTAACTTAAATTTAAACACCTAAATTTAGAAAGGGAAAAAGACAAAAAACTCTTCTTACTGTGAGGACTAGGCAGGGATGCACCCTCCAGGAGCTGCCGCTGGTGACAGCTCTTGCTCGCTGTCTCTTACTAACTTGCCAGCACATCTGGGGACCCGGCCTGTAGGCAGGAGAACTCCGAAGAAAGCCCTTTCCCGCTGCCCTCTAGACTTTCCCAGCTGGATGTACTAGGGTATTGTTTTCTGAGCCCCAAGAGTCACCTATGCCATTTGTCCTGCTGGTGATAGGGAGCCCTCAAAGGACTTTACAGGAGAGTAACAAACATCCCGATTGGAATTCTTCTAGAAGAAAAATGATTCCCTTTATGTGGGCTTGCAACAGACAGTCTGGGGAACAGATTAAAAAGGGCCAAGCCTGAGGCTGCGTTGTGGGGGGTGGGGAGGCAGCAGGTGGGAGGAGGTCATGGAGGGAGAGTATGGAAGGAGCCCTGAGATTCAGGGAGCAGGAGTGCAGAGCCTGGCCACCAGCTGGGTGTCCCCAGCATCGGGGAGGGAGCTAAGGACGTACATACTGGGCTGTTAGGCCGCAGCCGGTTACTTTTGACAAAATTGGTGTGATCAGAGAAGAGCTTTGATTGACTCTTTGCCTTCTCTCTCTGTGTTACACCAGAAACATGTTCACTATATTTTTTTGAGTAAAGATGCTTACTTCAAGAAAACCTCTAGCCAGCTGAGAATGATGAGGTACAGCCTCAAGAGTTGCGTGTTCTTGGCCATAGTCTATCTCTGTAGGATAGACTTAACTGAACATTCACAGGACAATTAACTACTGTTATTTTGATTTTAATGTGAGTAGGCTTTTTCTTAGAACTAGCTTCAGGTTTGTAGATTAATGACAAGGAAGTGCAGATGTCCCACAGGCCCCTCTCCTCCCTCACGCCGTCCTCCTCTGGAGGGCATCGTGGATTGATTGGTGTGGTGCGTTGTCCCAACCTGTGATCCCGTGTCAAGGCACCATCATTAACTTGTGGGGCTAACCTTCTGTGTTCCACGTTTTATAGATTTTGAAAAGTATCTAATGATGTGTACCTGCTTTTAAAGTGTGGCACCAAATGATCCCACTGCCCTGAGAATCTGTGTGTGCCCCTGATCCCACCCCCACCATCCCCGGGCCCTTCACTTCCCTTCCCCAGCTTTGCCTTTTTCAGAAATCCAGTATTGGAATTGCACACCATGTGGCCTTTCCAGATTGATGTCTTCCCCTGGGCAATGAGGATCGAAGGTTGTTTCAACAAGCATTTAGGGTCTTTGGTAGCTGGACTGCCCCTTGTCTCTTATTACTGACTAGTGCTCCATCACGTGGGTGTGCCAATTCATTTACACATTTGCCAACTGGAGAACGTGTCGGTTGCTTCCAAGTGTTGGCCATTGTGAATGAAGCTGATAGGAACATTTGTATGCAGAGTTTTGTGCGAACGTCGATTTTCAGATCATTTGGGTAAATACCAAGGTGCGTGATGGCTGGATGATACATGAAGAGTATTTTTAGTTCTGTAAGAAGCTGCCGACTTTCTGGGTGGCTGCACCATTAGGCATCCTACTAGCAACAAGGGCAAGTTCCTGTTGTTCCACATCCTTCCAACCACTGGCTGCTGTCAGGGTCCCGACTGTGGCCGTTCTGATAAGTATGTAGAAATAGCTCCTTTTAGTCTGCAGTTGCCTGGTGATGTTGAGTATCTTTTCATTTGCCGATTTTTGTGTATCTTCTTTGTTGAGATACTCATTAAGGTCTTTGGCCCATTTTTTTTAACTGGGTTGTTCATTTTCTTATTGAATTTTGTGAGTTCTTTATAATTTGGGTAAATTTCCCTTATCGAAGATTGTTTCCCAGTCTCGGGCTTGTCTTTGCTCGTGTGTGTGTGTGTGTGTTTGCGTGCGTGTGCGTGCGCATGTGTGCGTGTGTGCTTTTCCCTCAGTACTGGGCACAGCACCCAGTCTTGTGCATGTAAGGCAAGCACTGTAGCTTCATCCCTGGCCCTTCCCAAATTTATTTTGAGAGTAGATTCTGACTGAGTTGCTCAGGCAGGCCTCTAAGTTGTGATCCTCCTGCCTCAACCTCCCAAGTAGCTGGGATTATAAGCATGCGTCACCCCCACTCAGCCTGCCTTTTTGTTCTCTTAACAGCATCTTTCACAGAGCAGAAGTTTGTAATTTTAATGAAGGTTCAACTTACCAGATTTTCATTTTATCTGATAATTGCTTTTGGTTTTGTCTCGGAAGGGTCATTACTAAGCTGAGGGTCACTTAAATGTTCTGTGTGATCTTTTTGGAGTTTTATAGTTTTGTATTTTAATTATAACCCAGGCTGGTCCTGAACTCATTATGGAGCCCAGGCTGGTCTTGGACTCATGGGAATCCTCCTACCTCAGCCTCCCGAGTGCTAGGATTACAGACGTGCATCACCACACCCAGCTTATGTGGTGCTGGGGAATTGAACTTGGGTACTTAGTGCTTGACATAGCACTTGCTAGGCAAGTGCTTTTACTGCTTAGCCATTCCTCCAGCCCCTGTGATCTGTTTTGAGCCAACATTTGTAAAGGATCTGTGTTTGGATTCATTTTTTGCACACGAGTCTCCTGTTGTTCCGACACCATTGGTGGAAAAGATTCTTCTAAGTTGAACAGCCTTTGTATTATACTTTTTTTTTTTTAAAGAAAAATAGTGACAAAGAGACTGATCTTTCTGGTTTCCATGACTGGGTAGAGGGCAATGACACGGAGATTGGGAACACAAGAGGAATGGGTGGGAAGCCGGTAGGTCAGGTGTGGAATCGTCTTACTTTACATATAAATGATATATAGTTAATGTGCTGAATATAACTACTGAAACTTCCTTTTAATTTTTTTCATTATAAAAAACGACAACAACAAAACAAGGGCAAAATAATCAGTGGGCTGCATGCAGGTTGGACATACCTGGAAGAGACAGTAAATTCATTTTAGACCTGCTGATTTGGAAATAATCTAAGTAACCGAGCTTGATTCCCTAGCACCGCATAAGCCGGGCATGGTGGCGCATGCACGTAATCCCAGCAGCACTCAGGAGGCTGAGGTGGGAGGACTGCCATGAGTCCAAGGCCAGCCTGGGCTCCATAGTGAGTTCAGGACCAGCCTGGGGTACAATTAAAATGCAAAACTATAAAACTCCAAAAATATCACATAGGAGAACGTCTAAGTGACCTTGAGTTTAGTTTGCAAACATTCAGGTGTCACAGAAGGAAAATTTTTTCTAGATTTTAGGGGTAGAAGACAAAGATGATTTCAGTGCCCTATCTGTATACATATAAAGTTGGCATATAGTGCCATTAAAAACCACAGACACGCAGATACACCTATGTGTATCTACCAAATCATAGCATCTAGCCCGATGCCCAGTGAATGCTAGCCCTTAGCCTGCCTCCCTTGCTCCGGGCCTTCCCCACTGCAGAGAGAAGGCTGCCCTGGAACCACAAGCAGGCCCTCTTGGTTTTGCTAATGCTGCTGAAATCACAGTCTGACCCTAGCTTGTTCATACCTGCTGCAGTCCAAACATAGTTTCCAGCATTTTCTTTTTCATATAATCATCTTCTTCAATAGTAATTACTGTCTGGGGTAGAGGACACCTATGACCTTGTGACCGTTTTTGGAGAGTAACTTATCTAATCCTTTTGCAGTCCTAAAGGCAAGGTAAAGGACACAGTGCACGATCACTTTTGGGACCATCTTAAAGAGCAACTATCAGCCACTCCACCTAACTTCACTTGCACTCTTGAACTTCTGAATGAAATTAAAGAGGTGAGTGGCCTTCTATTAGTAGAGAGATACAAAGTTCCTAGCCAGCCCCAGCGATTGGAGCATCATTGGCTAGCAAATCCTAACTGAAAATAGCCATGAATTAAGAAATCAAACAGTAAGTTGAACAAGGAAGGTTTAATATAAAAATTGTAACAGTGCTGGGGTTTGGATCTGGAGTGCCCCCCAGAATCCTCATTTGCTTGGGTGTTGTGGATTACCTGTGGCTACTGTGGGCTATTGGGATGAGGGGCCTGGCTGGATGGGGCGGATGCTTGGGACTTAACCTGAAGGGTGTGTGCCGGTGCTGCCCTTCCTCCCTCACATGGCTTTCTGTCTACCATGCTGTGAGGAGCTACCATCTGGCTACAGCTCTGCTGGGCACTGCTCCCATTGCCAGCCTCCCAGGTATGGACTGTGACCTTCTGAAACTGTGAGCTAAAATAAACCTTTCCTCCCTTAAGTTGTGTACGTCAGGTGTCCTGTCCCACTGAAGAGAAAGTAACTAAAGCAAGCAAGAAATTGGAGAGACAAGGGCTGAGCTAATAATAAGTAAAGAAAAAAAATTAAAAATCTTTTTAGTAACACGTAATGGAACATCCATCATACGACCCATGGGCCTCATTTGAGAGGGCGCAGCTGTGCCAGGGGGAGCTGAGGGCCTGTGTACACTGCTGCTACCACCATCAAGTGCAGATGCTCAGGACTCATGAAGCCATGTAGACCGCAGGAGCCTGCCAAGGGAGCATGCCGGAACCAGGAAGAGGGTTCCTGCCCTGTGATGTCTTTCTCATTCGTGGCAGACACACCGGGACTCACGGTGACTTACTCCTCCCTGTGATTGTTTTCTGTTGAGTGTGGGCAAGACCTGTATCTTCTTCTAGCATTGCCATGGCAAAGGCAATGGGATATTATTGTTATGATTGCATTTCTGGGTATAAGACTATCTTAGCAGACTGAAGGGGGGATTCTCCTGCTGGCCTTGAAGAATAAGAAAACAGAGAAGGTTACATGGCCAGGGAACTGTGTGTGGCCTCGGGGACCTGGGCTGGGGGCTACATCCAGACAACAGCCAGTAAGAAGCTGGGCCCCCAACCCTGCAGTGATAAGGAAATGAACCCTGGTGATAATCTGAATGAGTTTAGGAACAGAATCTTCCCCATTCAGGCTTCCAAGGGAGAATGCAGCCTGGCCAACAGTGGGGGTGCAGCTCTGAGAAACCCTGAACCAGGTCCAGGTAAGGGTGCCCAGACTCCTGACCTGCAGAAACTATGAGGTAACAAGTGTGTTGTAAGCAGCTAAGTTTGTGTCAACCCAGAGAACTGGATAATCTAGAGATCAAGTTTAAAATTGGCTATGTAGTAAAGGGAAGATATTTGAAGGCTCCAGCTTCATTTTTACAGAGCAGAAGAAAAGAATAAATCAGAGCTGAAAGCATGATGACACGGGCACAGCCCACCCCTGTGGCCACCCAGCTTCTAAAAGCACCTTGCTACATTTGAGTTCCTGGACTCTCTGGGCCTGAGAGTGTAGCTCAGAGTATGTGCTTAGCATGTGAAAGGACCTGGGTTCAATCCTCAGCAATAAGAAAGGAGAAGTGGATCCTATTTCTACCTAATAGAGTTCGCAGGACAAGTTCTGCCTTACAAGTTCTCATCTTTCTCCCCAAAGAGGAGACACATGGGGGCTGGAGGAATGGCTCAGCGGTTAAAGTACTTGCCTAGCAAGCACTGTGTCAAGTGCTAAGTACCTGAGTTCAATTCCCCAACACCACATAATAAAATAACGGGAAGAAAGAGGAAGAAGAGAATAGGATATAGAAATAAACATGCCTGTAAGAAGCCAAAAGAGATTTCTGGCCCTTGGTTTTGTCATTGGTCCTGGTCTCAAGGCTAAACTTGAGGTCTGCGGCCGCCTCCACTTTTCGTTGCACGTGTCCCCTGACCTTAGCTAGAACCTCAGCTGGCTGAGGAACTTCATTTGGTGGAGTGACTTGACTCTTTGCAAGTGAGTTTTCAAGCATTCTGCTTCTTGTTTGTTTGCTCTGGCTTCCACTGTGTGATTGGGTGTGTAAGTACTAAGAGGCACCTCCCAGAATCTCCTGGGTTCCAGCATGGCCGTTGTACCTGCTGCAGAGTGTTGATTTGACACCTCCTTGGTGCCCAGAGCTCACACTCCAGCCTGCAGAATGACTTGGGTCTTACCCAGTGGGCTCAGTCCTCTAAGAAGCCCCAGATGGCCAGGTGGCAGTTTGATCTTTTAACTCTCTGGAACTAATACAAGTATTTTCCCTACATCAGCAGAACTCTGAGTTGGCAGAGTGGCAAGTAAAAATGTGAAATGGGTTATTAATAATTCTAGCAAGAAGAACCTGATCTGTGCCTTGATTTTCGAGCCCCTGTATTGTGGTACTGGGGGCTGGCTCCAGAGAATGGTTTTTCATCCAAAGCATCTATGCATCCAATGAGACAGCCATTTCTCTGACATGTATGTGTGTGCTTGGGGATGACTGGCAACTTGAAGTACTTAAAGGAAGGAAGATAAAACGTTGCTGTGACTCAATACTTGACATCCACAAATTTAGGGCAGGAAAGGTTTATTTTAGCTCACAGTTTCAGAAGGTCACAGTCCATTCAGGGGTGGCCAGCAGCAATGGAAGAACATGGCAGAGGCAGAGGTGAAGACAGCTTCTCACCACATCACAGACAGGAAACCAAGTCAA
Source organism: Ctenodactylus gundi (assembly GCA_004027205.1). NCBI lineage: Eukaryota > Metazoa > Chordata > Mammalia > Rodentia > Ctenodactylidae > Ctenodactylus > Ctenodactylus gundi. The sequence continues at coordinate 200,655 of PVKB01001281.1, read as the reverse complement.
GGAAAGTTGAGACTTCTCCTCCAAGGAAGGCGGGAAGCAGCTTATATGTCCTTCCAGGTTTCATCCCAGTGATCAGCCCCTCCTGGATTCAGGTTGGAAGGTGTGGTAAGCCCCTACCACACGCCTGTAATCCAATTTACATGCCTGTGATCCACCCCTCCAGACCAGGCCCCAATCTCCCAACAGCACATGGTTCCATAGACAATCCATCACATTCAAATGCATGAGACTTTTGGGGACATTCCAGATCCAAACCACAATGACCTTTGGGTGAATATGAATAATGTTGCTATAAACATTCGCATACAAGTATCTGTTTGTGTCCCTGCTTGGGGTTCTTTTGGGTGTATACTTACTCGCTGGGTCATGCTGGGGACTCCTTTAGGAGGGCAGGACACTGGGAATTGAGCTCAAGGTCTTTGGCTGCTTCCCCAGGATTTTTCACTTTTTATTTTGAAGCAAAGCCTTACCAAGTTGCCCAGGTGGGACTCAAACTTGTGGTCCTTTTGCCTCAGCCTCCTACAGTGCTAGAACTCTAGGTGTGTGCCAAGGCGCCTGGTGTCATCTGGGGAATTCTATGGTCAACATTTTGAGGAACTGACACCCTGGTTTCTACAGCAGCTGTACCACTTAATTTCCTACCAATAATATGCCATGGTTTCGATTTCTCCGCATCTTGGCCGCTACTTGCTGCTCTCATTTTTTTTCTTGGCATCTAGTCTTACGGGGTGAGATGGCATCTTGTTGTGGTCTTGACTTGCATTTCTCAAATGACTAAAGATGTTGAGCATCTATTCATGTGTTTTCTGGCTATTTTTATATCTCCTCTGAAGAAATATGTACTCAAATTCTTTGCCCATCTTGAAATAAAATTGTGACTTTGTTGTTGAGTCCTTTGCACATCTTTAAATAGGATAATCTTTTTGTTGAACTGAAGAGTTCTTTACATATTCTTGATGTAATACCATTGTCAGATAGATGGTGTGTAAATATTTTTCCCATTCTGGTGGTTAATCCCTTTTTTTCTTTGGTGCCCAAAAGTTCTAATTTTGGTGAAATCCAGTTTATCTAATTTTCCTTTGGTTTCTTGTGCTTTTAGTATCATATCTTGCCAATCTACGATGGAGTTTTTGTTTGTGAGGATTTAACCCAGGGCCTTTGCAATGAGCCCTTTTTAAATTTTGAAACAAGATCTTGCTATGTTGCCCAGGCTGGGCTCCAATTTTGCAGACCTCCTGCCCCAGTCTCCGAGAGTGCTGGGATTACAGACATGTGCCATCAAACACCCTTGTTGCCAAGTTCAAGATCCTGAACATTTAGTATGCATAAGTCTTCAATATTCTTTATATTTTTTGAATAGTGTATAAGGTCCAGCTTCATTGTTTTGCATTAGATATTCAGGTGGTTTTGCAGCACTGACTATTGAAAATATCATCCTTTCCCCAGGAAGTGAACTTGGCCTTGTTCAAGACCATTTGTCCAATTTTCCAGGTGTTATTTCTGGGCTCCCTGTTGTACTCGTTGGTTTCTCTGTCCTAATCCCAGCATGTGCCCTGTGGCTTACAGGCCATTTCTCTTTGATGCTAGACCACTGCTGTGCTTGTCCAGTGCTACTGATTGGGTACATCAGACAGTGCCTCATTCCTCATGGGAAGCACAGGCCACAGGGTCACTTGGTGGTGTGGGGTTTACTTTCTGCTGAGGCCCACAAGTTTCTCAAAAGGCAAATAGTTCTTTCCAAAGAGACCACGGATTTGCTCCAAAATTCCAATGATCTGCTGTGACTCTCCTATTGGTGCCTGCAAGATCGTCTATGCAGCATCCTTAATTGCCACGGACACTCCAGGCCCAATTGGGTTGGCTGGATCTCTAGGTCTGGGTGGGAAGTGGCTTGTGATACAGTCTGAACTCACTGTATAGCTCGCTGTAGCTCCACAGCTCCCTTGAAAATTTTAACCTTATGAGGGATTCTGTATTAATGTTGAAGTGGCAAATTCAAATTCAGTGTATGTTGCCTCCAGAATCTAAAAAGGCCGACCAAGTACCATGCCTCTTTTTTTCATGGTGGGTGGTTTGAGGTGTGGCTTGTCCTTCATCCAGAAGGGGCAGCTAGACCAGCTCCAGACCACCAAAGCACTAGAAACCATGAGGTGACAGTCACAACAGAGGTTGTCGGCTGTCCTCTAGCTTGCTAACCTTTTTAAGGCGTCTAAGGCACTTGCCTTCATCTGACCAAATGGCCACGTGACTGAGTTCACACCCCACTCATAATGCCAGCCAGTTTACTGGTCAAGGTACAAGCAGGAGACAGAAACTGCAATGTCGGGTTGAACAGAGAAGCTTCCATGATGTAGGAACCTGCTGGGGGTGGTCGCCCAGAGCCAGGGAGGCAGCCGTGTCCTGCTGGTCCCTGGGTACCCCCTGCAGTCAGCTAGGAAGAACTGTCTAGAGCTCAGCTCTGTTTTTGTTTTGTTTTGTTTTTTCAGAATAGGCCCTAAAGACTAGTTTTGGGAGAGAGACACTTTAGTCAGTAGCCCCATAACTTACCAATGTGGATGTTTGGGAGCAAATTTCATTTTGTCTGTTCAGCAGAGCTCAGTGGTTGGAAGCTTGCCACACCAGCAGAACATCCCATTCAAATGATCCCTACCCCTGTGTTTTCCCACCCGGATTCCGTGTGTGACAGAGAGAGGCTCCCATCCTCCAGTAACTTGTGTTTGGGCGTTAATAGACTACTTCAAATGACTTATCGAATCTCCTTTGCCTGTTTGATTCTTGGTCTTTGAAGTAAAATAATAATAATAAAATCTCAAAAATGCCTGATTTTTGGGGGCTGAAGGAATGGCACAACGGTTCTCTGGGTCCAATTTCCCAGCACCACATTAACCTGGGCTTGGTGGCATATGCCTGTAATCCCAATTCTAGGGCAGCTGGGGCAAGAGAATTTCCAAGTCTACAGCCAGCCTGGGCTCCATAGTGAGTTTAGGACCAGCCTGGGCTACCCTGTATCAAAAATATTATCATCACATGATAAAATTTTGTATCTGTGTTTTGCACCTTTTTGACACTTGTGATTGTATTGGTGTCTTTATCTCATTCTGCCTAGAAAATGAGATTATTGCTGTGATTGATCCCCTTTAATTTAGAATTATCACCACCCTTACCATGTAAGCACTATTCCATAGGAAGTTGAGGGTCCAACCACTGGATCCTCAAAAAGTGTAAGGTGGCCATCCCTAGCTGCAGGGGTTACAGCTGGAGGCGGCTAGGGCTCCGAGCAGGCTCTGGGCACAAGGTAACTCCTCTGACTTTCTTCCCCGGGTAGATCTTGCTGTCCCTCCTGCTGCCCCGCCAGAGCCGCCTCCGGAGTGAAATTGAAGAAGCCTTGGACATGAACTTCCTCAAGTGGGAAGCAGAACACGGGGCCCTGGACGTCTCTTATGTTTCTAAGAACATCCTCAAGATGATGACTCTGTTGTGCGCGCCATTTCGTGATGAAGCCGTACAGAAGCTGGAGGATATCACAGACCCTGTTCAGCTGTTGAGGTGGGACCCCAATCCCTGGGCCAGGAGAGGCTGGGTCCCACCGTTAATTGCAGCCATTGTCTTAACTTGTTTTCCTGCTGAAGACCTGAGTAACAACCTTTTTCTCTTCTCTGGTTTTATTTCTTTTCTCTTTCTTTCTTTCTTTGTTTCTTTCTTTCTTTGTTTCTTTCTTTCTTTCTTTCTTTTTGAGACAAGGTCTTGCTCTGTAGCCTAGGCTGACCCTGAACATGTAACCCAGGCTGGCCTTGAGCCCAGGGAAATCTTCCTGTCTCAGCCTCCTTCATGCTGGGATTACAGGTGTGCACCACCACACCCAGCTTATGTGGTGCTGGGGTATCGAACCCAGGTCCTAGCCTTCACTGGGCAAGCACTCTAACTGCTGAGCTATGCCCCTAGTTGGAAAAATTTTCATTGTTATTTAAGGAGTGAAAATACCCCCTTCCCAGGTCATACACTGTAAAGGGAGGGGTGGAAATTTGCATCTCGTCCATAGCTGTAAGAAATAACGAGCTAAGACCTAGAAAGTTAAAAATTAATTTTTAAAAAGCAGTTGGTCCAAAGAGTCAGAAAGAACATCACCTCTAAATCCACCTTCCAGAGAAGGCTGCTATACTCTGTTATCCTTCCTGCTCCTGACTTTATTCTTATTTATGTATTTATTTATTTATTTTTTTGAGACAGGATCTCACTCTGTAGTCCAGGCTGGTCCTGAACTCACTATGTAGCCCAGTCAATCCTCCTGCCTCAGCCTCTCTAGTGCTGGGATTACAGACATGTGCCACCATGCCCAGCTTACGTGGTGCTGGGGAATGGAACCCAGGGCCTTGTGCTTGCTTGGCAAGTACTCTAACCACTAAGCTACAGCCCCATCCCTGACTTTACCCTTTTACCAGAATGACTAAAGCAAAAGGGATTCGGGTCTTTCCAGTTCTTCCAGTCGCCCCTGCCGGCCCTGAGGAGTCGGGGGTGGGGTGGGGGGGTGGGCTGTGTCAGCTGTGGTAACTGGAGGAGGCAGGGCTTAAGATCCTCCTAACTTTGTAGAATCCCTTGTTTGGGTGATCCTCCCCGGGTGGCCCCGCCCACTCGATTTCCTTTCACAGTGTAAATGTCCCCCTTCCCTCTGCCTCAGAGGGATCTTCCAGGTTCTGGCCCTGATGAAAATGGACGTAGTAAACTATACGATCCAGAGCTTTCAGCCCTACCTGCGGGAGCACTCCATCCAGTGCGAACGGGCTAACTTCCAGGCGCGCCTCCAGCAGCAGCCCAGTATGTATCCCGAGGCCGGAGCGGATGGGCTGCCCCGGGCTAACTTTCATGGTAGAGCCTTCTGTCTTCTTTTTTGAAAATTTTATCTATCTGTCTGTCTGTCTGTCTGTCTGTCTATAGCCCAGGCTGGCCCTGAGCTCACTGTGGAGCCCAGGCTGGCCTTGGACTCACAGCAATCCTCCTGCCTCAGCCTCCCGAGTGCTGGGGTTACTGATGTTCACCGCCTCGCCCGGCGTGTGCAGTGCTGGGGAATCGAACTTGGGTACTTAGTGCTTGCGTACGCTTGCTGGGCTAGCACCTTAAAAGCCATTCCTCCAGCTTTGTCTCCTTTTTAGAGAGAACAAGTGTCTTCCTTGAGTAAGGGGAGGAAGAAGGGAAATTTCAGAAAGACCTCAAAGCTTTTGTTAGGCACAAGCTTGTCTGGAAGAGAACCCCAGCCTTGACCTTGGGAGCCTCTGACAGACTCCTTCTGGGTCCTAGGCCTCCTGGACCACACCACCAAGTGGCTGACCCAGGCCGTCGCGGACCTTATGGCGCCCCCAGCTTGCCCCGACGCCCCTGACGCCTCCCCTGCAGCTGGCCCCTCCAACGAAGAAACCCCCAACCCGGAGCCCCTGAGCCCCGCAATGGTGTTGTCGCAAGGCTTCCTGAACCTCCTTCTGTGGGACCCCCAGACGGAAGAGTTTCCCGAGGTGAGGGGCGCTGCCCTGCTTTAGGACCAGGGCGCCCGCGGGCCCTGCCCTCCTGACAGCCCGCCCTCCCGGTACTTGCAGACGCTGCTGAGGGACAGGGCCCGGCTGCAGGAGCTGGAGTCCCGGGTGCGCTGCTTGACCGTCCTGGCCTCCGTGTTGCTGGTGGCCAGCAGCTTCTCCGGCAGTGTTTTGTGTGGCTCGCCCCAGTTTGTGGACAAGCTGAAACGCCTAACCAGGCCTCTGATGGGGGAATTCGACTCCAGGTGAGCTGCATGGAGCTTTTACTTATTTATTGAGTTGGAGTACAAGGTGATACCATGATATTTAGGACATAGGAAGGACCTGGATTGTCACTTACTGTCCACCGCAACCATAGGCAGTCCCTTTGGACTCCCTGCTGTGAATGTTGGTGTTTTCCCTTAAGTCATCTTGAAGCTTATGACAAAAATAAAATAAAATAAATTGTTCTTCCCGGAAGAGTGCCATGGAGGGTAGTATGCCACACATGAGTCATTAGCTTTTTTATTTTTTATTTTTAACTATGTACCCAGGCTGGCCCTGGACATAGGGAAGTCCTCCTGCCTCAGCCTCCCAAAGGGCTGGGACTATAGGTGTACTTCACCATACCTGGCTAATTTCTTTGTGGCATGGGGAATTGAGCCCAGGGCCTTGTGCACACTAGGCAAGCGCTCTAACCACGGAGCTACGCCCTGAAGTCCTAGGCATCATAGTAAAAGAAAAGGAAAAGAAGGCCAGGTGTGGGGCTGGAAGCGTAGCTTAGCGGGGTGGCCCTGGGAGGCCCCACATTCAGTCTCCTGCACTGCAAAGTGAGCAGAAAAGACCCAGGAGGCCATAGCTTTGTAACTGGGAGGGTGGGACAAATGGCTGTAGAAAATGTTCAGGAAAGTCTTTAAATGTTATGTATAAAAATAAAATCGGGGAGACTAATGGATGCTGATGGGCCTGGAGCAGAGCCTGTGAGCCCTTCTCAGAGTTAGTTTTATAATTTATCCTTTTTAAAAAATATTTATTTATTTATTTATTTATTTTTTTTGAGACAGGGTCTGGCTCTGTAGCCCAGGCTGGTCCTGAACTCACTATGGAGCCCAGGCTGGCCTTGGACTCATGGCAATCCTCCTGTCTCAGCCTCCTGAGTACTGGGATTACAGGCATGTGCCACCACGCCTGGCTTATGTTGTACTGGGGAATCGAACTTGGGTACTTAGCGCTTCTTAGTGCTTGACGTAGCACTTGCAAGCCATTCCTCCAGGCCCCAATTTTTCCTTTTTCTGAGCAGTAGGAGATGGTACCATATAGGGTCGTTGGTAGCTTGAGGGTTACAGTGAAGATGTTGTACCTGCCTGCTGGGTCCTGCTGGGCATCAGGGTTGGGTGGGTGGCTGGCCTCTGCCTCCAGTGAACCTAATCTGTGGCATGGAGCTTCCTGGGTTCCTGTGCCTTTGCCAGGGCCACTCCTGGGTGCCAGCTTCCTTCCCCTCCTTCCTGCCTTAGGCCGGAGGAGACTATGCAGACTCTGAGTAAGCAGGTGTCTCAGGAAATCCGCCAAAGCCTCAGAAACATGGGTCTTGCTGCTCTGAGCAGCGACAACGTAGCGTCCCTGACGAGACAGCTCCAGAGCATCGCCAAGAAGGAGAGCTGCGTATGCAGCATTGTTGGTGAGGAGCCTGGCGGGGTGGGGGTGGGGGGAGTGGAGCACAGCAGGGGAGCCAGAGACCCCACTCTGGGAGTCACTGAACCAGGAAGGACGTGGTTGTTAGACAGGTCACTCTTAGGCTTCGTTGAAAACACTTCGCTTTCAGCTCAATGACTGACTCCATAGTTTATTTATTGTTGAGACAAGGTTTCACTCTGTAGTCCAGGCCTCAAATACATGCTAATCCTTCTGCCTCAGCCTCCCAAGTGCTGGGATCCCCGGTGTGTGCCACCACGCCTGGCTTATGTGGTCCTGGGGAGAGAAACTCAGGGCCTTGCTCTTGAAGGCGAGTATTTTAACTGCTGAACTATAGCCCACCCCCCAATTCCTGACTCTAGTTCCAAAAAAAGACTTACAGCCAGGAAATTTGACTTGTAGGTATGAGATACTGTCCGGCCAACCTGGCTAAGTCACCCTGGCTTGCCGGTCATTCTCAGGACACGTATGAGGCTGGAAGTCATGTCCCATAGCAGGGCACACACCCCATCCCTGTACTGGGGGTGATGAACTTGGCTGGGTGACTCTCAACCTCACTTGCCTGCGGAATCACCCAAGGTGTCCTTGGGGTGTCCCGTTCCTATAGGACCTAACCAATTAGTACTTGAATAATCCTGAATACTCCGAAACTTACTAACTCACTAGGGTTTTTTTTTTTTTTTTAAATTTTGTCTTTGCTTTGTCTTGAGAGCTGGGTAGAAGCTCCCATCCCAGACCAGACAGGTTTCCCTCTGTGTAGTTGGGCAGGCAGGCTGGTGCGCGTTTCGGTCCCCTCCGAGGCAGGTCCTGTGGAGGTCGGTGTGCGTGTCCTCCATGCAGCCTGCCTACCTGCCCCCTTCTCCCTGTCTTCTTGTGCTCCCAGGTGAGAGGATCCATCTCTTTCTCCGATGCTGCCTGGTCCTGGGTGTGCAGCGCTCTTTGCTAGATCTTCCCGAAGGCCTGACCCTCATCGAGGCAGAGCTGGCAGAACTGGGCCAGAAGTTTGCCAATGTGTCCCATCACAACCAGCAGGTGTTTGGCCCGTACTACACCGAGATCCTAAAATCCCTCATCTCCCCAGCCGAGGTAGCAGAAACCAAAGTAGAGTCTGCCTGATGGCAGAAGCCTGGTGCCCAGGACCCTGGACTCAGGAGCAAGGCCTGTCATCTTTCTGGGATAGCAGCACTACTGACCAGCAGAGCAGCAAGCCCCACCTGCTCCCATGGCCAGGGCACCGGTTGTAGGGATGAGTATGTAAACACCAGCTGGCCCAAATCCCTCACAAATAAAACTTCTAACCAGTGAGAAAGTCTCCACAGTCCTTTGCTGCAGCCAAAGCCCTGTGTCCTCAGCCCCCAGCTAGCTAAGATGCAATCAAATCTCTTGTGAGTGCCTCTCCAGCCACACGGACCCTTCGGCACACTGAGCTGAACAGCCAGACCCCAGATGTTGGCATTGGTCTCCCTAAGGGTAAATATAGTGCCTCTCTGAGAATGACGGGGCTTTACCCAAGATGTGTCGGGTCTCCTCTGCCAGTCTGTGTTTTATCTGGTTCAGCTTGGGAGAAGACACAGTTCAAAGAAGCTATAAAGCTCATTTTTCAGGGCCAGATTCCCCGGAAGCTCCCAGACAATACGGCAGGAGCCTGGCAGCAGCTGGAGACCCAGCTACCTCTTCTGCTGCATGACCAGGGCTGGGCAGAAAGGGGTCTTGCCCACAGGCACACCTTCTGTTGGGGACGCTCTCTGTGCAAGTTGTTGAGAATCAAGCTGGGATCCTTGCTGGTCCTTTTCTCTAGCCCGGTAAGCCCTGTTCCTCATCTCTAAGCTTAGCTGAACAGCCTGCCTCTCTTCCCCTCCTGGTTGTGGCCTGGTGATCGGGTTGACACAGAAGGGGAGATGCTCTGGAAAGGGCTCTGGCTTGTCTCTGGAAATCGGTTTGGGCCCACTGTGTCCCTGCAGCCCCAGCATGCTATGAGTGGAGTGAGGATGGTGACCAGTTCAGATTCGGTGCCTCCGTGGGAGTGAACAACAGAACGTGGAGGTCTCTTCTGTGTGACGTCACCGTGTGTGGCCACCACTTCAGAGACGCACAAAGTGTAACACACTGAATTTAGGAACGCTACCACACGGGGGAGCTCGAGTTCCATTAGGCCCAAGGTTTTGCCTGGTTGACATCTTTTTCCTAGACATTGACGGCTAGGGCAACAGAAGATGACCAGAAACGCAGGAGGATGGAGTCAAAGTTGTTGGCAGTCTTGTGATTCAACAGCCTCAAGATGGGGAAGCCCAGGAAAAGTCCTACGTTTCAACAACAGTGAGGCTTGGCTAGTTGGGTTCTCTGACTTTTAACTATTAATTTGATTAAAAAAAATTTTTTTGAGTAGGGCCTCACTCTGTAGTCTAAGCTAGTTCTGAGCTTACTGTGTAGCCCAGAATGGCCTCAAACTCACAGTAATCCTCCTGCCTCAGCCTCCTGAATGCTCAGATTACAGGTGTGCACCACCATACCCGGCTTATGTGGTGCTGGGGAATCGAACTTGGGTACTTAGCACTTGCTAGGCAAGCGCTTCCACCCCTGAGCCGTTCCTCCAGCTTTTAATTTGTTTTTTAAACCACATTTTAGAAGGCCATTTGCCTTAGGAGCAAAAGTGTTCTGAAGAGATTCCTGCAAAGACTGCTGGGGTGCGGGGTGCAATCCGGGGACTGACGATCAAACCTTGCTTTGTCCTTCATAATTAGAATCTGAAATAATCAACTTACTAGAACATTTTTTTCTTGTCCTCCCACATGGAGAAGACAGGGACCCTATGCCTGAACAGGGAGAAATAGTGCCACTTAAGCCAGCCTACTGGTTTGAAAAAATTTTTTTTAAATTTGTATTTATATTTTAAATTATAAAGTATACCAGGTATCAAATCACTATCTGGTGTAGTCACGGTGTTAGGCAAGGTACAAGGAGGACTGTTTAGGTCTACAATGTTCACATCTGTGCAAAGTTTAACGTTCACAGGCAGCTACCAGCCTCTCCCATCCTCCCAGCTCCGAGCACCGGGCAGCCATACTCTGCTTCCTAGCTCAGTGGGCTCTCCCGTGCGGGGTGTGTGTTGTAAGCAGGGGGTTCTTGAGGGGCAACTCTTCAGACTAGCTTTCAAGATCTGCTCATACTGGAGCATGTGGTCATGACTTTATTCCTTTTTAAGTAATACTTCATTCTCTAGTGATTCCCCATTTTTGGTTCATTGGCCAACAGTTTATAAAAATATGTGGCGTTCTTTTTGGCTTTTGTTAAATACTGCCCTGGGGAGATCAGCGTAAGGTTTTGTTCGAACACTTGTTTTCAAGACTTTCCAGTGTCTACCCACTAACGTGGGAGTAGATTTACTAAATCATGCAGTAGTTGTATGTTTACCTGGCTGGGAAGCCACCGTTTTAAGTTATCCCATAAGGAAAGGGTCAAAATTCCATTCTTTTATCATAGATAGCCTTATGCCCTGCAGCACATGTTGAAGGGACTGTCCTTTTCCTGTTGAATGATGTTGGCACACTTTTCCAAACAGAATTGACTGGCCAGGTGCTGTAGTGGGAGCCCAAGGTGCCAGCTCTTTGGGAGGCTGAGGCAAGAGGATCACCCAAGGCCAGGAGACCAGCCTGAGTAGCACAGCAAGATCCCATCTTTTAAAAAGTCATTTGAGCATGCATATGTGTGAAGGCTTATGTCTGAGCGCCTCATTCCCTTGGTCTGTTATTTGTCCTTGTGCTGATAACCTAATATTTTCATTATGATAAGCTTTTTATTTGTTTTTGAGACAGGGTCTTGCTCTGCAGCCCAGGCTGGTCCTGAACTCACTGTGGAGCCCAGGCTGGCCTTGAACTCATAGCAATCCTCCTGCCTCAGCCTCCCCCAGTGCTGGGATTACAGGCATGCTCCACCACACCTGATTTATGATTACTCTAAGCTTTGTAATTAAGTTTGGAAGTTGGGCAGTGTGGGTTTCTCCAGCTCGGCCCATGATTGTGGTCACTGGGGTTGCCTTGCATTTACATGTGAGCGTTTGGACCAGCTTGCCAAAAGTTCTTTTTTTTGGATCTTAGTATATCTTCGTTGAAATTCTTTAATATGATCTCATCCACCTGTCCACATAAGAAAAGAACTATAACAATGAAATTCTTAAGGCTAGAAAGTGTGAGAAAGAAAAAGAGAAGTTAAATTTCAAGTCCTTAGCTGAGTACTGAAAGGTAAATGCTTGTACATTCAAAAGACATTCCAGTTATCATTACATCAGTCAGTTTTCTTTAGGATAAACTTACATCCAAGACTGATTAACTGAATTGCTACATTAAATGAACTTAAATCTAAAAGTGATCTTAGATCTATAAGTATACTACACTTAAATCAATAGGTAAAGTGGCATGCCTAGTTATTTCATATTTTTTAACTTTCATGAATTACTCAGATCTCACTAGTTACTAACATTTTGACAAATTTGGTTTATCATTTTATCTACCTAGCCATCCATAACTTCATGCATACTTTTTAAAAAAGATTTTATACCAATTCCCCAGATTGAATATAATTATTATGTTTTGCAAACTACTATACTGTTAAAAATAATAATTATAAGGGAAGGTTTCACAGATTTTATGAGACAGTTGGTACTGTTTTATTAGGATACCAATTAACTAATTCAAATACCAGTCTTTTTTTGGTTACACTTTCTCTTTAGGTGTTTTCTTTCCTTCTTTTCTTTGGTGCTGCTTGTCTCTCTGTCTCTCTGAAAGATTCAAGTATTTTTTGCAATGCTGGCCTAGTGGTCTCAAATTTCTTTAGGGATTCTTGGTCATGAAAAATTTTTACTTTTCCTGCAATTTTCAGGGCTAATTTTGCTGGATACAACAACCTGGGTTGACACTTGCTGTCTTTTAAAGCTTGAAGGATCCTGCTCCAGGCTGTCCTAGCCTTTAATGTTTGCCTTGAGAAATCTGCAGTAACTGGGATGGGTTTGCCTTGGTAGAATAATGTCTGCTTTTCTCTAGCTGCTTTTAATATGCTCTCTTCCTGTTGTATTTCTGAGATTTTGATTATGAAGTGTTGCGGTGAGTCCTCCTTGCTGGTTGAAGTTATTTGATGTTCTATAAGCTTCTTGTTCCTGAAAATTCATTTCTGTTTCTAGGTTTGGGAAAATTTTCTTGCATTATTTCAGGGAATAAATTCTTTATACCTTCAGTACTGTCTTCTGCTCTTTCTCCCACACCTGTAATTCTGATCTTGCTTCTCTTTGAATCATCCATCAGCTGGTGTATCCAGCTACTTTGCTCATTTCTAATTTCGGAGTCATGCCTGATTATAGCATTTGTTTCCTCAGCCTTGTCTTCAAGATCTGAAATTCTGTCCTCACAATGTTTGAGTCGACTTTTCCTGCTTTCAAATGTATTTCTCCTGTCCTGAATTTCAGCTACATTTCTTTTCAAAATTTCCACTTCTCTATAAAAATGTTCCTTCATATCTTGCAATTTTTTTTGGCTCAGTAAACTTTTTATTTGTGGCTTCTGTATGCTCGTTAAGCTTGGTATCCGTGAGGACCACTATTTAATTAGTAAGTTGCTATTTACTCCCGCTGATCAATGCTTGCATTTCTTTGAGAATATCTTGTTTGAACTGGATTTTCAACTCATTTATTTGCTTTCTGACCTCCTTCCCTGTGAATTCTACTATTTCAGGGCCCATGACGTTAGTTTCTGGGGTATTACACATCTCTGTGTGGCACCTGTTGCCATATCTTCTTCCCACGTTTCTGTTGTTGAGGGACTTCACTTTAAAGGCCTAGCTGAGAGGTTTCTTTGAATGAGTATGAGGGTGTGTGGGGGAGTTGAAACTCCTCTGAGTTCTGTGCTGGGAGTAGGCAGTGAGGGTGGCATAACAGGCTGATGGCCTCTGAGGTGTCTTGCTCACCCCAAGCCCTCTCAGCAAAGCTCTCCCTCCTGTCCTGGCTGCCCTCCCTTGAGGGCAGGGCTCTCCACCCTCAGAGGTGCTCCTACTATTCCTGAGCCGTTTGGGAGGTCAGTGGCCTTTCTCCCTACAACTGCCTTTTGTGCCAGTTTCTTTCTAGGTGCTGTTTAAGAGTGACCCCAGAAACCCTGATGCACTCTTCTGAGCTTTCTTTTCCTCTAAATAATTCACTTTTAGGCCCTTTTTAAAAACTGGCTCCTGCCTACCTGTTATGGCTGTCTAGCACTGCTTCTGATCCAGGCTCCTGGAGGCCTTCTCTAGGGGGAGCTCGCGATTGTAGTACGCGCTGCCTCCCCGCTGGCTCGTGTCTGGAGGCCAGGGCTACCAGCTGCTGTCAATTCCCACTTCTCCTGGCGTGCCCGCCCTTACTTCAGGCTGAGCTTCCGGTCTTCGGCTTTCCTCCATGACGGCAGCTCAGGTCCGCGCTCAGTGCCTGCTGTCTTTCTCCACTTCCGGTATGTCTTTGGGATTTCTGACCTTCCCGTGGCTTCATTTCAGTTGATGGGCCACTCTCTCCTCCCCTCGCTCGGTCGGTTTCTGGGGTCCAGCCCGACTTTCCTGTCTCTGGTTGCCTGTGGCCCCTGGCCATTCCCAGCCGATGAGAGGCGGCTTCCTGGGCTACTGTTTTTTTTCCTCCACTTCCAATGTTCCTTTGGGATTACTGATCTTCCCATGGCTTCCTTTCAGTTGCTGGGCACTCCTCCCTCTGCTAGCTACATTGAACAGGTGGTTGACTATATTCTCAGCTTTTTAAGTGCTCCACGAGGAGGCATCGTGCAGCTCTGTTACTCGGCTGCCATCTTGACCGGAAGTCTGCGATGCTAGCAGCTTGTTTATTTCTGCAGACAGTTAGCTGGGGTTTTTGCTAGGAGTGACCTGGACTCCCTGGGTGGATTTGGGCCTTATTAGCATCCTTGTGATGGCAAGTGTGCCTCTACACAGGGAAGCGGATATCCAGTCCAGCCAAGGCAACTGTCTCATTAGAGGTGAGTCACTTACCCAATCATTAAATGTACCAAATACAGTGGGCTAATTTCTAAGGTGATAATTTTATATGGCCTGGGAATGACATCATCATAAATATCCAGATGGTCTTTGGCAGAAATAAAGTCCCCACCTCTACAGTCCTTGAACCCAATGTAGCTTTCCTTTTATCTCTAATTTCTTTCTGCAGTATTTCAGTGGACAAGTTTCATATCTCCATGATTACATTTATTCCTGAGTCTTTCACATTGTGGACGCCATTGTAAAGAGAATTGTTTTCCTAATTTCCTTTTCGTGTTTTTCGTTGGGAATCTGTAGAAGCAGAGCTGATTTCTTCTTGTTGCTCTTGTATCTTGCAGCTTTGCGTAGTTTATTTTACCTAATAACGTATGTGGGAGACGATGGGAATTCTTTCAGTTTCTACATGTAAAGGATCATACTGTCTGAGAATAGAAATAGTCTTACATTGTCCTTTCCCATTTAGTTGCTTTTTGTTCCTTTTTTTTGCCTAATTGCTCCGGCCAGAGCTTGCAGCTCAGTGTTGATTGCAGTGGTGAAGCAGGTGTCCGCGCCTCCTTCCTAACAGGAGAAAACTTCCCATCCACCACCACAGGTTGTAGTGCTGGCTGTGGGGTTTTAGTAAATATCTGGATGCACGTGGAGGGGCTGGTACTGGGGAAGGAGCCAGGAGCCCTCTACCGCTAGACCACATCCTAGGCCCCTTTTATTTTGAGACAGTGTGTCCCAAGGGAAACTTGAACTTCCCATTTTCCTGATATAGACTCTCCTGCTGAGACGACTGGCATGAGTCCCTCCTGTGCCCAGAGTGCTTTCTCCGGGCCCAGTGAGATGATCATGGGGTTTTCTTTCATCATTCTGTTAATATGACACATTACACTGTTTGATTTTGTGTTGGATAACCCTTGCATTCATGGACACATTCCACTTGATCATGATGTAGATTAGTTTTTAAATTTTTTTATTTGCTAGTGTTACAGATCAAATCAAGGGCCGTATGCACACTAGGCAAATGCTCTACCACTGAGCTACATTCCCATCCCTGTTGTAGAATTTATTTTTTGTTTTTTCTTAAAATAAGATCTTACTGTGTTTCTGATGCTGGCCTCAAATCCTAGACTCAAGCAATTCTTGTGAATTAACCCCCTTTTTTGAGACAAGGTGTCACTTTGTAGTCCTGGCTTGCCTCGCGCTCCCAGCAATCTTCCTGCATCAGCCTTCTGAGTGTTGGGATCACAGGTGTGCACAGTGGAGCTGGGAAACTGAACTCAGAGCCTTGGGCTTGCTAAACGAGTGCTCTAACCGTTGTACTAACCCACCAGGCCTTTGAAGTAGTTGGGAATACAGGCACCATATCTGGCAATATAATCTTCAAATATGCTCTTGGATTTAGCTTGCAAATGTTTTGTTAAGGATTTATTTTTGCATCTGATTTTAGAAGGGATTTTGGTTTGTAGCATTCCTGTGGTGACTTTGTCTGGCTCTGAAATTAGTGTCACGCTGGCCTCCTAGACAAATCTGGGAGGTGTTTGGTTCTGGCTTTTTATTTGTTTGTTGTTTGTTTTTGTGATCGTTTGAAAAGGATTGGCGTTAACCCTTCTTTAAATGATTGCTAGACTTCATCAGGCTAATGACGCTGTCCTGTCTTGAATTGTCTTTGTTGGGAAGTTTCTGATTGCTAAGTCGCTACTTGCTATGAGCAAATTTCTTTTTTTTTTTTTCTTTTGAGACAGGGTCTCACTCTGTAGCCCAGGCTGGTCCTCAACTCACTGTGGAGCCCAGGCTCACCTGGAACTCACTGCAATCCTCCTGCCTCAGCCTCCCAAGTGCTGGGATTACAATGTGGTGGCAGCTCTTTCATTGGCAGACAGGCCCTTGCCAGTAATTTTTTTCTTTTCCCACTATTTTTATTAATATACAAATGTAATACATAGGATTTACAATGAATTTGGGTGTTTCATACATCTCTGTATCACATCGACTTCACAATCCCTTCCCATCTTTTACCCTCCCACCCCCTCCCTGTCCCTTCCCCTGGCTCCGGCTATTACTTCATATGGTTCCAGAGAATGTCTGTGTTCTGGGCTTTCCAAGTCTGAGAAACCACACGGTGTTTAACATTTATCTTCTGCGCCTAAATCATTTCACTCAAGTCACCACTCTACCCCAGCTTTCTATTCCTCTAATGGGTTCGCAGTAGTCAAATCTTGATATCTCCTCTCTGAATCCAACCAATCCCTTCATTGGGATATTCACCAAAAGTTTTTTCTTCATATTTTTCTACAACTTTGTTGTTATTGTTAAACCTGGCCTTACCCACCAGCTCACACTAGAAAACAATTATAAGCATGTAGTTCAAAAGACTAGTTAATTCGGGAGAGAAGAGAAAAATAATAAAATTCAGTTGCCTTAGCTGAATACTGGAAGGTGCATATTTGTACATTCACAAGGTTATTTTTACATCAATCAGTTTCCTTAGGATAAACTTTCATTAGTGACCTAATAAGCGAATTGTTACAACAAAACAAAGTCAAAACCATATCACATTGCTACATTAAATGAACTTAAATCTATACCATATAAACATACTTAAAGCAACAGACATGAAGGCAAATCTAGTTATTTCAGAATTTCCTAACTTGCATATCATATTTACTCATATTTCACTGATTACTAACCTACTTTTTTCTCAGCTCATTCTCCTCTAGCTGTTGTCACTTTTTCTCTGGGGTCATTGGTGTCACTGTCGCCAGTAATTTTTTTTTTAAATGTGAAAAGGAAAAAGAACTTTACCTTCTCCCAAAGTTGTTCTTTTTATTAGTGTGTGTTTGTGACACGTACTAACGGCGTTCAGCGTGAGGAAGTGGTCCACATACATACGGCATCTTGGTCATTCTCTCTGCTTCCCACCCTCATGCGCTGTCCTCCCCCTGCCTCCCACTGCACAACATCTGTCTCCCTGCTTTCTACCACCGCGTACTTGGCTATTTTGCTTGCTTATACGCCGAGTTTCTCATATTAGAGAAATCATGTGATATTTAACCTTCTGTGTCTGAGTCATTTCGCTGTGCATGACGATCTCAAGGTGCATCTGTTTTCCTCCAAATGACTCGTTCGTCTTTCTTTATGGCAGAGTAGTACTCCATTGTGTGGATATACCACATTTCCTTTATCCATTCATCTGTTGATGGGCATATCAGCTGCTTCCAAGATTTGGGTATTAATGAGTTATGCTCCTATAAATATGGGTATGCTTGTATTGCTGTTGTATGCTGTCTTTAGCTCTTGTGGAAAGATACCCAAGAGTGGGATTGCTGAGTCAAATGGAGCATCTAGTTTTAGTTTTTTGGGGAAATCTCTATACTGCTTTCCATAATGGTTGCACCAATTTCTGGTCCCATCAGCAATGTAGACGGACTCCTTCTGCCTCACGACCTCACCAGCCCTTGTTGGTTTTTGAGCTCTAGGTACCAGCCATTCTTACTGGAGTTTGACGGGACCTCAGTGGTGTTTTGGTTTGCATTTCTCCGATGGCTCCAGACGCTGAACATTTTTTCATGTACTTTTGGTAAGAACTGTCCATTTGTGTCAAGTTCCTGTTCTTTTAATCAGGTCTTTTATTTTTTGGTGTCTTCATCTTTTTCTAGTTCTTTATATGTTCCAGATAATGGCCCTCTGCTTAAGGGGTAGCCGGCCACAGCACCTCCGTTTTGTCATCCTCCCTGGGCAGCAGAGGAGGGTCTTAATTGCTCTAACCATACTTGTGGGTCCCTGGTGTCCTCTCATGTGCAGTAGCTGCTGCGTTGACAAGGTTTTTGCCTGTGTCTTTGTCTTCAAGGGTTTTTTGCCTGTATTTAATCATCTGGCAGGTTCACTGTTAGCTATGGTCTGGATCAAAAGCCTCAAGATTCTGGAAGTTGTGGAAAACCCACAGAACCATGTGCCTTATAGAAGTGGGGCCTGGCCAGTGCGGGTGGAACTCTGCGGCCTGGTCGGGGCGGGGGGGGGGGGGGGGGGGGGGGGGGGGGGGGGGGGGGGGGGGGGGGGGGGGGGGGGAGAGGCAGATCACGGGGACATGACCTAGGGGAATATGCCAGCTCAGCCCTTCCTGGCTCGCTTGGCGTCCTGTCTGCTGTGCTGTGCACAGCTTTTCCTCCGCTTACACGTCTGACACGTGTTTCCACCCTTGCTGGCTGCCCATGAATGGACTGAGCCCTTCGGAAGCGGTCAGCTCAAATAAATCTTTCCTCCTTTACGTTGTGGGTGTTAGGTATTCCATCCCGGCAGCAAGAATGTAACTAGCACAATGTTTCTGCTTTAATATCTGTCCTTGAACCATTTTGATCTGATCTGAGTACAAGGTGAAAGATGATTTCTTTCTTTTTTATGTGGATAACCAGTTTTCCCAGCAACAGTTCTTAAAGAGACTATTTTTCGTCCAGTTTTTATTTTGGGGCTGTTTATCAAAGATCAGATGGCTGAGGGCGCCCAGGGTTGTTGCTGCATCTATGAATGTGTTCCGTTATGTCCTTCTTGTTTCTGTGGCAGAATACTGCATGTCTACAGCTCAGGGGAGGGAAAATCTGTGTCAGCTCGCTGTTCCAGGAGGCCTCGGTGTACTCACGGGCAGCCGGCAGTGGCGGGACCACGTGGTGGAGGCAGAGCTGGGGCACGAGCTGCTCACGGAATGGCGGGCAGGAAGTGAGGAAGGGCAGAACGGGTGTGTACCCTTCCAGGTCCTGTCCCAGTGACCTGCCCCTTCAAGGCCACACACTCAGTAATGGGCCACACACCACCATCCACTAGACATCCCTAACCTACCACGCCCCTGTGATCCACCCCTCCTGGCCAGGTCCCACTCTTGAGCAGCACACAGTAACCCACTATATCCAAAACACGTGAGGCTTTTGGGGGGCCCTCCAGACCCAAGCTGGAGCACACGGGGGTCCGCTGTTGGGTTTTGTGCCTGCAGCACGTGGCTTTTGCCACTGTTGCTGTGAAGTCTGACTTGATGCTGTGATTGTGATACTGTCTGCTTTTCCTGTCGCCTTGGAGTGCTTTGGCTATTCTGGGATTCTTCTGGTAACACATGTTTTGGGATTTTTTTTCCTACTTCTGTGAAAAACGCTGCTGCTATTTTGAATGGAATTGCCTTGAATCTGTATGTCATATTGGTAGTGTGGCCACTTCAGGAATATTGTTCTATTTATGCAGAAACAGGGAGATGTTGTTCCTTTTTCTGATGTACTTTGAGTCTCTTCCCAGAGTGCTGTAGTTTTCATTGCCAAGGTCTTTCACTATCTCAGTTACATTGATTCCTAATTTTTTTTTTTTGAGACAGGGTCTCGCTCTGTTGCCTTGGCTGGTCCTGACCTCATCATTAGCCCGGGCTAAGCTTTGAACTCAGCAGTCCTCCTGCCTCAGCTTCCAGAGTGCTGGGATTACAGGCGTGTGCCATCACACCCAGCTTTATGTGGTGTTGGGGAATTGAACTCAAGGCGTTGCGGTTGCGAGGCAAGTGCTTTAAGCACTGTGCCATTCCTCCAGCTCTTTCTAGTTTTTTATTTTATGAGGCTACTGTGAGTGGAATTGTTTTTCTGATCTCCTTCTCAGTGATTTTGCTGTTGGTGTTCCACTGGTGATTTTTATTTATTGAATTGAGACAGGATCTCGCTCTGTAGCCCAGGCTGGTCCTGAACTTAGTAGGTAGCCCAGGCTGACCTTGGACTCACAGAAATCCTCCTGCCTCCGCCTCCTGAGTGCTGGGATTATATCCATGCGCCCCCATGGCTGGTTGATGTGGTGCTGGGAAATGGAACTTGGGTCTTGAGTTTGCTAGGCAAGCGTGGTAACCACTGTGGTATTGCTCCAGACCACCAGTCATTTTTCTCCCCATTTTATTGATATGTATATGTGCAAAATTCAAGGTTTACAATGAAGTTGAGCATTTTGTGCACATACGTATCTTGTCAAGGTGACAAGGGCTTTCCCAGTCTCCTTTTGTCCCTCTCCCTACCCACCCCTCCCTCCCTCCTCCCCCACCCTACCCCCCTCTTTCACTTTGTCTTCAGTCTTAAATTCCATAAGAGTTGTGATCTGGGACTCTCATATCAGAGAGACCATTCCATGTTTCACCTTCTGCTTCTGACTTACTTCACTAAGCATGGTGTTCTCAAGTTTCTTCCATTTGCCTGTAAAAGCCTCCACACTGTTGGACTTTATTGATGCATAGTATTCCATTGTGTATAAATACCACAATTTGTGTATCCATTGATCTATTGGTGGCTTCCATATTTTTGCTATTGTTAGTTGTGCTGCTATGAACATGGGTATACATATGTCTCTGTTATGTGTTGTTTTGGCCTCTTTTGGATATATTCCCAGGAGGGGTGTTGCTGGATTGAAGGGGACATTTATTTCTAGTCTTTTGAGAGCTCTCCATACTGCTTTCCAGAGTGGTTGTACGAATTTACATTCCCACCAGCAGTGCAGGAGGGTTCCTTTCTCCCCGCAGCCACGCCAGCACTGATTACTATTTGACTTGTTGATGTAGTCCATTCTCTCTGGAGTGAGATGGTATCTTAGCGTTGTTTTGATTTGCATCTCTCTTATGGCGAGAGATATTGAACATCTTTTCATGTATCTGTTGGCCTTTTGCATTTCTTTGTGAGTGAACTGCCTCTTCATTTCATTTGCCCCCTTTTCAATAGGATCCTTTATTTTGGTAGGCTTACTTTTCTTCAGCTCCTTGTATATTCTAGTTATAAGCTTCTTATCTGAGACGTTGGTGGTAAATATTTTTTTCCAGCAGACCACCAGTCATTTTTATATATTTCATTCCAGACCTCCTCCTGCATCTGTGTAGCCCTCCCTTAATTGTAGTAAGTGGCTGGCGTCCCTTGTTTTGGGTACCACCTGGCTGAAGTCAGTGCAGACACAGCATGTCCCCAACTTAGGATAGTTTGACTTAGTTGTTTTGTGACCTTATTCTATTGCCATCTTCCACTTTTGTGATAATATTCAATAAACTAAGATGGTAGGGGCTGAAGGAATAGCTTAGTGGCTAAAGTGCTTGCCCAGCAAGCACAAGGCCCTGGGTTCGATTCCCTAGCACCTCATAAGCTGGGCATGGTGGCACATGCGTGTCATCCCAGCACTCAGGAGGCAGAGGCAGGAGGTTTGCTGAGGCCGCTTGGGCTATCTGGTCAGTTCAGAACTGACTAGGACTAGAGTGATACCCTGCCTCAGAAATTAAATAAAGATATTAACACTTCATTATAAAATATGCAAGTTTGATCTCCACCCGTCCCCCAAATATGTATGTGTGTACATATATATGTACACATCCACGCATGCTTTGTGTTAGATAACGAACGTTGCCCGACTGTAAGCTAATGTAAGTTTCCTGAATGTATTTAAGGTAGGCTAGGCTGAACTATGCCATCAGTAGGTTAGGCGTATTAAAAGTGCATTTTCCATTAATGTTATTTTCCACCGAAAGTGGATTTACCAAGGTGTTCCCCGCCATTAGCAGCAGAGCATCTGCCGGCAGTGAGGTTGCGCTGGGCTCACGCCCGAGTCCCGTCCTCTTCTCTCCTGTTCATTCAAGCTGCGAGGCTATTGGTTGGTGTCACCACATCTGGGGCGGGTCTTCCTTCCTCCATTTGCTGATCCATATGTCAGTCATCCCCAAAACTGCCGTCCCTACCAACCAGCTGGGTGTTTCCTCATCCATTCAAGTTGACACAACAGGATCAACCTCACACATTCCAAGCCAGGCAGGGCAGAGTGGTAGGAGAGATCTTTGTGACAACAGTCACGACAGCAAATGATTTAAAACTTAGAAATTGTTTCTGAAATCTTCAGTTTCACACCTTCTGACTGTGTTTGACTGACTGAGAGTACCTGAAACCGCAGAAAATAGAACCAAAGGTTGGGGTGGTCCTTTTTTTTTTTTTTTTTTTTTTTGGTATATTGGGAATTAACCACAGGGTCTTTGCTCTGAGCTGTCAGGAGCCCTTTTATTGCTTGTTTGAAATAAGGTCTTGCTAAATTGCTCACACTGGGCTTGAGCTTACAATCCTCCTGCCTCAGCCTCCCAAAGTGCTGGGAATACAGATTATATTTTTTGTCAGGTGATCAGTAAAGTGTTCATTGCATAATCTGATCAGCCATGCCCTGACAGATTTCTTTAAATACCTACAGGCAAAAAGAGGAGTGAAAAAACTTCCCGTGATTTCTGAGCCTTTGTGGCCTCTGAGCTGGGCATGGGCTTTGAATTCTGCCAGAGGTTAGCCAGAAATGCAAGCCTAGGTCTTTTTTTTTTTTTTTTTTTTTGATGGTGGCATCAGGAATTAAACAACCCTGGGCCTTTGCACTGAGCTACATACCCTAGTCCTTTTTGATATTTATTTATTTATTTATTTATTTATTTATTTATTTATTTATTGCATCTTGAGATAGTCTCACTAAGCCACCAACTTGCCCAGGCTGCACTCGAATTTGCCACCCTCCTGTCTCAGCCTCCCAGTTTGCTAGACATACATACACCACGACACCAGCTAAGCCTAGGTCCTTCTAAGGCTTTTCTAAGTATGTCTTCAACCCTGGGTGTGTGTGGTATGCCCTGCACTGCATGGCTCTTATTCCTCCCAGGGTCCTTTGCTTCCTCCTTGTCGGGTTTCTAGGTCTGCCTGTCCCTTGCTCCAGCCTCTGCCCTTGCCCCAGGGGGCTGTGGCTGGTCCAGACTCCTTTGGGCCTTGCCTGGGAAGCTGCCCCAGCCTCTGAGGGGGGCAAGACATTTGAGAACTGGTCTGCCTTGCCAGCACCAGCAAGGAGCCTGGCTGCCGCTGCCACCCTGCAGTGCGGCTGAGCTGGGATGCGGGTGGGTGGGTAAGAGGCAGAAATGCTACAGCTTTGCCTGCTTCAGCTGATTTTAGCAGCCCCTTCATCAGTCATTCCTCTGGTTGCTGTAATTTTTTATTAGATTCCAGAATTGCAAAACATTGATGCTGATGGTTTCTCTCAGTTTAAATGTTACTTTATGAGGTGTGATCACAATATCTGGTGAAGGTTGAAAAAAATTTACCGTAGTAAAAGATATAGTGACATTACTACATCCAAAATATTCCCCTGTGTTTCAAACGCGTATCTGTGATTGTTTTTTGAGTGCTTGTCTATCTTTCTGTGTTTTTTTTTGTGTGTGTGTGTGTGTGTGTTGTTGTTGTTGTTGTTGTTGTTGTTTTTATTGGTTTTGGCTACAAGGTCTCACTGTGTAGTCCAGGCTGGTCCTGAACTTACTATGGAGCCCAGGCTGCCCTCGAATACACAGTACTCATCCTGTCTCAGCCTCCCAAGTGCCAGGATTACAGGTGTGCACCATCATGCCCAGCCTGTGAGGTGCTGGGGAATCGAACTCAGGGCCTTGCACTTGCTAGGCAAACACTCTATCCACTGCGCTCTCCCCAGCCCAGTCCCTCCTGCCATTTTCTGAAGCAGTTCTGGAAGTCCTCCTTTGTGACTTGATGAGGCACAATCAAAACCATGGTAAATGATGCTGCCCAGTGTCACCCGACAGAGAAGCGGGCTCGTAAGCACCTGGCAGTGTGTCCCCATCCACCTTCTTCACCTGATCTGGCACCATGGAACTTTTGACTCTTCCCTAAAGTCAAAATGGCCATGAAAGGTAAACACTTTGAATCAACCGAGGACATCAAGGCTGCCATGGCAGCAAAGCCAAAGACATGAAGGAAACTTCCAGAATGGCTTAGGAGGGGGAAGAATGGTGGAGCAACTGCGTGTGAAGCAAGAGGGGATGATCTGAAGGGGATCAGTGGCAGCATGCCTTTCACAATAAATCTTAAAATTTAAACACTCCCTGTATTCTTTAAAATCACACCTCGTTGTCAAGCAACCAGTCCCATTGCAGCTCCTTCCAACATTTTTAGTTTTCAGCGATATCCTAATACATGATCTTATGTACATGTATTTTTTGGAAATAATGAGCCCCTTAACCAGTGATGGCTCTACAATCCTGTGTTGGTTAAGGTTTTGAGAGAAAAAGAATTAGTAAAAAAAGCATATAAGAGGATTTATTAGTGCTACTTATAAGTCCAAAGAGTTCAAAATGGTGGCCTGCACGGGTGAGAACTGGAGGGTCCAGTGGCCACCCAGATGCAAGAGGGAAGAACACCAGTCCACGACTGCAGGACAGTCAGGCAAGTTGTGTGGTGGAGTGATGTCAAAGGCCATGGCAAAGACCTGCAGGCTGAAGCAGGTCTGTAATGTGAACTGGTGTGGAGACGGGAGCGAGCCAATGACCATTGAGGATGGCGAAGGCCAGAGCTCTCCCAGACCAAGCTGTGACAATCCTCCCTCCTTTTTATCCAGTTTGAGCTGCCAGGCTAGTGGTTAGGCCACCCACACCCACTGTGGGTGTTGTCCCGTTTGCTGGACTGCAAGTCAATCCCGCACACCTGAAAGCTCTACCCTGGGCGTTCGCTAATCCCATCAAGTTGACATAATCTCTCCAGCAGTCACAACCCACCCCTTGTCAACTTCACAACCAGGTATGTCTCTAAACCATGCCTTATTCCCAAATATAATAGCCAAACTCCTGAATATGCCTAACTTAACTACACTTTGTACAAGTGGAAACACAATAATTTCCTCCCTGGGATAGAAAACAGTTCCTCTTTGGAAGATGCTCATTCTGCTGACATTTGGTCCTTTAAACATCACGATGTGACTTGAACAAGTTCCAGTATTAAGGCAATCAGCATTATGTAGACTCATATAAGCATGATGACAGCATGGGAAGGAAATCCTAGTAACAATCCTCCTTTCTGTAAGTAGTCACTTGGTCGTAGCTGATACTGATAATTACCTTCTGCTACAGTCTATCCTGGATTCCCGGGTCAGAAGCAATGCTGTGTGGAATACTATGACAATGGATAAGGCATTCCATAAGTCCACAGATGGTAGTCCTGGCAGAATCACCATGTGCAAGGAAGCCAAATACATAACCGGACGAGGTATCCATTCCCCTGAGGACAAAAGATTGTCCTTTCCATGGTGGAAGTGCTCCAATATAATCAACTTGCTACCATGTTATAGGCTGAGGAATGGTGCCATGGTGGGTACCCACTGTTGGTCTCTGTAGCTGACAGAGTGGGCACTCCACAGTGGCTATGGCCAGACCAGCCTTGGTGACCATGAGTCTGTCCCTGCCACCATGGCCACTTTGTTCCTGAGCCCACTGGGTAATGAAAGGGGTTACCTTTCGATGAACATTTACAATGGGACACAAGTTTCTTTAAATCCGTTGACCATATGGAGAGGTCTATCCACATACCTCATCCCTGAATTTCTTTCTCACCAATCTTCCAGTTGTGTTCCCTCCATGTCCAGACCATCCAGCCAGACCATTGGCTACAGCCCAGCAGTCAGTATATAGTCAAACATCTGGCCATTTTTTCTTCCAAGCAAAATGTACAAACAGATGCACTGCCCAAGTTCTACCCACTGTGAAGATTTCCCTTCACCGCTGTCCTTCAGGGAAGCCCCAGAGGAGATCGTCACCCTGTAGCTGTCTCCCTCTTTGTGGTGCCTGCCTAACATGCAGAATTACCTGTAAACGAGGACCTGGTCTTCTCTTCCCCTGTCAGCTGGTCAGAGGGTATAGGTGTGTGTAGGGGGACAGGGCAGTACAGGGGAATGGGCACCATGGGCACTTGCGCCACTTCCTGTAATTCACTTGTGCCTTCCAGACCTGCTTGGGCCTGATCATGTGTACACCAGTTTTATGTGATGATGGGCTGTGGCTGAGCAGGTCCATCTTGGTGACTTGGAGTGTCAGCTAGCACCTAGTTCATAATGGGCAGCTCTGGCTACCTGATAAGCTGGCGTTCCCTAGTCAAGCATTCAGTTTCCACTAAGGCCCAGCGGTAGGCTGGAAACTGTTTCTCAAACTCAGAGTAGTTGTCTGCAGATGATGGCAGGGATTCGCTCTAGAATTCCAAGGGCCTCCACTGTGATTCATTTATGGGGCCCCGCCAGTGGCTCCAGATACCATTCTTATCTACCCCTGACACCGCAAGGACCATTGGATCTGCTGGACCATATGGCTCAAGTGGCAGAGCAGCCTGCACGGCAGCCTGGACCTGCTGCAGACACTTCTCTTGTTCTGGGCCTCACTCAAAAGTAGCAGCTTCCCGAGTCACTCAGTAAATTGGCTAGAGCGAGGACAATGTTGCTTTCAAAATCCAAATAGACTCGTTAGGCCTTGTGCCTCTTTCTTGGACGTAGGAGGGGCCAGAGCGATCAATTATCCTTCACCTTGGGAGGAGTACTTCTGCATGTCCCACACCACTCTACTCCTAGGCATTTCGCTGAGGCAGAGGGCCCCGGAATTCTAGTGGGATTCACTTCCTGGGCTTTGACGCACAAATGATTCACCAAGTCTGGGGTAGTTGCCACCTCTTGCTCACTTGGTCCAAGTGGTGTCATGTAGCCAGTGTGGTAGACAAGCATCAGACCCTGTGGAAGAGCACGTCAGTCCAGATCCCTCTGCTGACCAAATTGTGACACAGGGCTAGAGAGTTGTTATACCCTGAGGTAGCACAGCAGAGGTACACTGCTGACCTTGGCAGCTGGAAGCAAAATGCTTCTGGTGGGTTTTATGGATGGGTATGGAGAAAAAGGTCTTAACCAGATCTATAGTGCATACCAGGTACCAGGAGATGGTATAGTCCAAGAAAGGAAACTATGTTTGGTACAGCAGCTGCTGTTGGAGTCACCACTTGCTTAAGTTTATGGTAATCCACTGTCATCCTCTGTGACCATTATGTTAATGTGAGGCAATCAGGAACCACGCCTAGATTGAGAATTGAGAACCAGCCTGGGTTACGGTGTGAGTGACTTTTGGGATGGCCAGTGAGGGAAGAGCACCCACCCGGATATGGGAAGGGCAACTGGTATTCCAACAGTATAAAAGGAAGGAAGAAGAAAGATTGTCACAGCTTCTTCCCCTGGGAAAGCTCTCGCCTTCGCGATTGTCTACGGACACCGACTTGCTACACATCGCAGATCATCAGCACAAATTCGCTCCAGTCTCGACTTGCACCTGTCTGCCTGTCGCCGATCTTCAGTCGGTGATCTTCAGTTGAACCACTGAAATCCACAGCAGACTCTCGCCGGCTGTCCTGCAGTCCCCGATGGGAGTTCTGCTTCGCGGCTGAGCAGCCATCGGAGACTCCAGCTCTCACATGTGCAGGCCGCCATCTTGAACTATCTGTCCTCGGATCTGTAAGTCTTCCAAATAGATCCTTGTTGTTATAATTTCTGTAAATTCTGCCTTAATACATCCTCCAAGATCCCTTTGGCTTTGGCATTGGCTGTATAGGGTCGAATGGAGATTATTCAAGTCCTGATGGTGGCACCCATCTTTGAAATCCCTCCATGAATGTGATATTGTTTCTGATTTACTATTTTCTTAGGTAGAGGCAACTCCAATGGCTTCCATTTGGCCTCTGCCACCATAATAGCTCTTATACCACATGTTAGGGAACCGATACGGGGATTCTACCAAGTACTAAGTATATCTATCATAATTATGCACTCTGGAACTGGAGAAATGGCTACAGGATGAACTCGGGGACTTAAGGGACCCACTGTGAATTGGACCTTGATAATACTCCATTAATCACCTGACCTGTATAGCCCCTACTTTACTGGAGGCCCACAATAAAATTTTGGATCTCCTGAATTAGTGTTAGTTCAGAACCAGTGTCTAGTAGTCCTCCAAATGTCTTATCATTTCCTTTTCCCCAAGTACTTACTCCAGTAAAGGGTTGTAGGTCCCACTGGGGAAGGATGGGAGAAATATTGACTGTATAACTCTTCAGTAGTACACCAGTGTCCTTCCTCAAGGGGACTCAGCCTCCCCTTTATTCAAGTTTAGCTCAGGTTTGGGAATTGATTGAGGGGTTGTGATTTTCCATGATGGATTAGCCAGTGCCATAGATCATCACATGTCAAACCATTCCAATCACTGCTTTGCCAGCATGTGAAATATGTGGAAGCCTACTAAGTTTTTATTGGATTTATAGAGGAGAAAAAAATTCTAGGGCAACTGAACAGAAATCTACTTCAAATGACAGCAGTGAAGAATCATGACCCCTCAATCAATTGTGGGTATGATTGGATCTCAGAGTGGGAAGGGCCAAGCACAATATGATACGCCGCCCATTCTGCCTTTGGTGTGTAGTGCTGCCACGTGGCCCCTGCCACTCTGAGATCCAATCACTTCCACAGCATTCAATGGTCCTGGTGGGGTGACTGTCTCCCCCACCGTAAAGTCGGGCATGGGATCCCGTTCTTTCCCAGTTGGCGCTCTCACTTCACCTGCAGATACCACCAGCGGCGGAGCTCTGACCTGCTGCTGGAGTTCAGCTCACCATCTGTCTTAGTTACTTTTCCATTGCTGTGACTCAATACCCGGCACCCACACATTTAGAGGAGGAAAGGTTTATTTTAGCTCACAGTTTCAGAAGGTCATGGTCCATTCAGGGGCCGCCGGCAGCAATGGAAGTACTTGGCAGAGGCCGAGGTGGAGGCGGCTTCTCACGACATCACACACGGGAAGCCAAGTCAAGGCAAGTTGGGACTCGTCCTCCAAGGAAGGCAGGAAGCAGCTTAGATGTCCTTCCAGGTCTCCCCCCAGTGACCAGCCCCTCCTGGGTCCAGGTGTGGAAGGTGTGGTAAGCCACCACCACATGCCTGTAATCCAGTTTACATGTCTGTAATCCAATGCACATGCCTGTAACCCACCCTTTCAGACCAGGCTCCAATCTTCCAACAGCACACGGTTCCATAGACAATCTATCACATTCAAATGCATGAGACTTTGGGGGACATTCCAGATCCAAACCACAGTAGCGTGTTCTGAGGGCTTGGGCCTGATTTTTCAGCAGTGACTTCGGCTATGGCTAAAGGATTCTCCTTCAGGGCACACTGAGAAACTTTCAGATTGTCTCTGTGTGTGTCTGGAACCTGGATTTGGATCCTTGGGCTCTTTGTTCTCTCTCTCCACACTGTCGACGCACTGAGAAGACTTCAGGCTGTTGATACGTCTGGAGCACGTTCATTACTACCTTGTGCAGAAATGCTAAGAGTAACCAGATCAGCATTGCAGTTCCCCAAATGTACAATTTTCCAAAAATTCTCAAATGAATATGGAATCACCAATGCCTCACATCTTACAAGTGGAGAACCAGGGTAATTGAAGGGATCTACCTCTTTTGTTATTTTCAAAGACCCATACCACGGGCTACTGATACAGCGAACATTAGGAGGGATCATGGCAACTTGGGGCCTCATCGAGCTAGAGCGCCAACTCCAGGAATGGTTAAAAAAAGCCTTAGAGGAAGACATTCATTGTTGTAATTGTGTCTCTCAAGAAATGCTACTGATACCAAAGTCTGTATTGGCTAGGGCTCTGGGAGAAACAATTTTAAAAATATATATAGATATATGAACATATTAGCTCCACTTACAAATTTGAAGAGAGTCCAGAATGGCCGTGTGCATGTGTGAGAGCTGGAGGGTCCCGCAGTGGTACAGACACGAGACAGAGGCGTATAATCCGACAGGACAGGACAGGACATTGCGGGTAAT
Organism: Ctenodactylus gundi; assembly: GCA_004027205.1. Taxonomy (NCBI): domain Eukaryota; kingdom Metazoa; phylum Chordata; class Mammalia; order Rodentia; family Ctenodactylidae; genus Ctenodactylus; species Ctenodactylus gundi. The sequence continues at coordinate 170,776 of PVKB01001281.1, read as the reverse complement.
GGCAAAGCCCTGAAGACTGGAGCCAATCTGCGGCAGAGACCAGCGTGTGAAGGCTGGAGCAAGCTTGTGCCTGGCGGGGGTGGCGAAGGCTATGTTAATTTCAAGGCAGCTCTCCCAGGAGAAGACGCTGTGACAATCTTCCTTCTTCCTCTTTTTCCAGTTCATGCTGCCAGCCAGGGAGTTGGGCCACTCATACCCTGGGTTGGGACTCTTCTCTCATTTGCTGGCCCACAAGTCAGTCACACACAACGGAAGCCTGTGTCCTGGGCATTTCCTAATTCCATCAAGTTGATGTAATCCCTGCAATGGTCACAAATCCTTGTGATTCCAAATATCATAAACCAAAAACAGTATTTAAGCTGGGCACAGTGGTGCACATCTATAACCCCAGCTCCTCAGGAGGCTGAGGCTGGAGTGTCGCAAGTTTGAGGCTGGCCTGGCGATTTAACAATACAACAAGTATTTCCCAAAGGCCTCTATTAAAGGCTTGGTCCCAGGCCTATGCTGCCACGGGGAGGCAGTGATGCCAACGGGAAGAGATGGGACCTGGTGGGAGGCCTTCCATCTCTGAAGGGGACTGTGGGGTGTCGTCCCTCCCTTCCTTCTACTGCTTTTCAGGTACCAGGAGCTGAGCAGCTGGCCCTAGGCACTGACCTTCACTGTGATGGGCGGCCCCACCGCAGGGCCCTACCCGCCTAGGGGCTGAACCCTCCAGTACTGTCAGCCCAAACAAACCCTTCTCCCTTCGTTGATTATCTCAGGTATTTGTTAGAGTAATGGAGGGCTAAATGAATACCAGCTTGCTCGTCTAGGCTTTGTTTTGCTTTTTTGAGTCTTTTCATAAATCCAGATCTTTGTTTCATTGATTATTTTTTCTTCTGTTATACTGGTTTCTATTTTTATTCTTTCCTTCCTTCTTGCTTTAGTCTTATTTTTATTGCCTCAGCCTCCTGAGTGCTGGGATGACAGGTGTGTGCCAACACGCCCAGCTGATGTGGTGCTGGGGATCGAACTCAGGTACTTAGCACTTGATGTAGTGCTTGCTAGGCAGGCGCTTTACCCGCTGAGCCACGCCTCCAGCCCCGCTTTGCTCTTATTTTTATTTGCTTTTCTTTTTACAGGTTCTTGAGGTAGAAGGCTTCCTTTTCTTTTCTCTTCTTCCTTTTTTATTTTTTTGAGATAAATCTTACTCTGTAGTCCAGGCTGGTCCTGAATTTACTTGGTAGCCCAAGCTGGCCTCAAACTCATGGCAGTTCTCCTGCCTTGGCCTTTTGGATGCAAGGATTGCAGGCATGTGCTGCCAAGCCCAGCTCATTTCTATGTGGTACTGGGGAATCTAACCCAGGTCCTTGTGCATGCCAGGCAAGCACTCTAACCACTAACCCCTTGCCCCTGGCCTGACTTCCTCTTTTCTCATGCACACATGTGCTGTGAATTTCCCCCTCAGCACTGCTTTACCCTGTCCCACACACCTTGATATGTTGCATTTTCATTCAGCTTAATGCATATTCTCATTTCTCTTGAAACTTTGTTGTGACCCGTGGGTTATTTAGAAGTGAGCTTATTTCCCAGTGTTTATGGGACTCCCTGTCCCTCTGTTACAGACATCTACTCGATGCTCCTGTGGCTGAAGAACACACTATCACTTCAGTTCTGTTATATGTGTTGGGTGTGTTTTGTGGGCCAGTGCGCGTCTGTCTCTGTGGATGTTTGCGGGTGCCGGACAAGACCGTACGTTCTGCTGTTGTTGGCCAACGTCGCTGATAGATGTTGATGAGATCCTTTCGGCTGATGGCGGTGGCGATGTTTCCTAGACTTGCTTATTTTCTGCTGAGAGGCGCGTTCCCTTGCTGGCAGAGGAGCAGTGGAGTCTCCAGCTACACAGTCAGTCCTCAGTGCTGCAGCGGATGGGCTCCAGGAGCCCTCACATACCAATATCACAGTGCTCAGGTCCCTCACATGAAAAGCCACAGTATTTGCATATAACCTACACATATCCTCCCGTGTCCTTTAAATCACTTTTATATTGCTTATGATGCTTATTATAATATACTATGTAAATAGTTGTACTACATTGTAAAGAAAAAATGATAAGGGCTGGAGGAATGGCACAGCAGTTAAAGTACTTGTCTTGCAAGCACAAGGCCCTGAGTTCGATTCGCTGTTACCACATAAAGTTGGGCGTGGTAGCACACGTCTGTAATCCCAGCACTCAGCAGGCTGAGGCAGGTGGATTATCCTGAGTCCAAGGCGAGACCAAGGCCAGCCTGGGCTACAGAGAGAGACCCTGTCTCAACAAAACAAAAACCAAACCAAACAAAAACAGAAAAAGAAAAATAGGTAAAAGTCTTCAACCCATCATGGTGGCTTGTGTCTGTAATCCCAGCAATCTTCAAGGATTAAGCAGGAGAATTATAAATTTGAGCCCAGCTTGGGCACTTTCAGGCTTAGCAAGACCCCATCTCAAAGCCAAAAGCAAAAAACTGGCCAAGGGATGTAGCCTAGTGTGAAGGCACTAGGTTCTATCCCCAGCACCGTTAAGTTTTGTAGCTCTGAATCCAGCCTCCATGGTAAATCACAGTGAAATGTGCACTCCAAAGGGCCTGGGTGGCCCTGCCCTGCAGCATTCCCTCCTGCTGCAATCTTCACAGATTCCTCTGGGCTGGCTCCACATACAGCCTGTAGCCTTCCTCAGTGGACAATCCAGGTTTATAAGGTCTCCAAATTTCTGGGGTCTCTTCCCCACCTTAGGCTTCTTCCCCCCCACCCCATTTTATTGATATGTATAAGCACAAAATTTAAGGTTTACAATGAAGTTGAGCATTTTGTGCATATATGTATATTGTCAAGGTGACAGGGACTTTCCCACTTTCCTTTTTGTCCCTTCCCCTACTCACCCCTCCCACCCTCCCCACCCTACCCCCCGGTTCACTTTGTTTTTCATTTCATAAGAGTTGTGATCTGGGTCTCTCATGTCAGAGAAACCATTTGATGTTTCGCCTTCTGCTTCTGACTCACTTCACTAAGCATGATGTTCTCAAGTTTCTTCCATTTGCCTGCAAAATCCTCCACGCAGTTGGACTTTATAGATGCGTAGTATTCCATTGTGTATAAATACCACAGTTTGTGTATCCACTGGTCTGTTGATGGGTATTTTGGTGACTTCCATATTTTAGCTATTGTTTTCTGCACAGCAAAGGAAACTATCAACATTGTAAAAAGAGAACCAACAGACTGGGAAAAAACATTCACCAACATCTCAGATAAGAAGCTTATAACTAGAATATACAGGGAGCTGAAGAGAAGTAAGCCTACCAAAATTAAGGATCCCATTGAAAATTGGGCAAATGAAATGAAGAGGCGGATCATGAAAAAGTTCAAATGGCCAATAGATACATGAAAAGATGTTCAATATCTCTCGCCATAAGAGAGATGCAAATCAAAATAACGCCAAGATACCATCTCACTCCAGAGAGAATGGACTACATCAACAAGTCAAATAGCAATCAGTGCTGCTGGAGAGGCTGTGGGGAAAAAGGAACCCTCCTGCACTGCTGGTGGGAATGTAAATTCGTACAACCATTCTGGAAAGCAGTATGGAGAGCTCTCAAAAGACCGGAAATAAATATCTCCTTCGATCCAGCAACACCCCTCCTGGGAATATTTCCAAAAGAGGTCAAAACAACACATAACAGAGATATATGTATATTCATGTTCATAGCAGCACAACTAACAATAGCTAAAATATGGAGGCTTCTTTTTTACAACTTTAAGTATTGCCCTCCCAGGGATGTACTGGTGTCGAAGGCCTTCCTCTAAAATCTGGGTGAAAGCCTCTAACCCCATAACCTTTACATACAGCATGTCTATAAAATCAGCACCATGAGGATGTCACTGAGGTCTGCCGCTGGCTTGGGCGGTGGTCTGGCCCTCCTGGTCTTCTATTGCAAAAGTCCCCAAGTGCCTGGCTGGCTGAATTCTGGGGGGGCTGAACTCTGATGAACTCTTTCCTCTTTTGCCTCACAGCTGGCCCAGGGTGCTCTTCTTAGATCAAAGTCTTTGTCTCTCCACTTTTTAATTGGTAAAGGTCTTGTTGATCCCCGACACACCCTCAGTGGTCTTCATTATAGTCCTGATTACAAGCACTTAGCTTCTTTTTTAATGCTAATCTCTTTGACAACAGTGGGATCTTCTACCAATTTTTTCCCCGCTTTTCAGTGTAGAGTTGGCTAAAAGCCACAAACATGTACCCATGTCACAGCCTGAACATTGGGTTGTTTTTGAGATGTTCTCCCCTATGGTAAGTAGTTCACCTCCCTCAATCTCAGCCTTAGTCAAAGTCCCTAGATAAGGCAAAATGTTCACACACTTTTTTTCCCCCCTTTTTGAGACAGGGTCTTGCTCTGTAGCCCAGACTGGTCCTGAACTCACTATTAAACCCAGTCAGCCTTGAACTCACAACAATTCTCCTGCCTCAGCCTCCCAAGTGTTGGGATTACAGGCGTGCGCCACCACGTCCAGTTTTCGAGGTGCTGGGGAATCAAACTCAGGGCCTTGAGCTTGCTAGGCAAGCGCTCTAACCTCTGAGCTACTCCTCCAGCCCTGCTGACACATTTATGTTTTTTTGGACCAGTTGTCAATGAAGTCCTCTCTTCCATCTGAAATCTCTGGAGCTGGGGCTTTCCAATCCACACTTTTCTCAGCAATTTGGTCTTCTGAACTCTGGCCAGATTCTCCCAACAAACTCAGCTCACAGCATTTTAAGGCCTGTCTAGCCAGCATCATCAAACCTGTCCAAATTCCTCCCACAACCCAGCCTCTAAACCACATCACTGGGTAAAGTCAGAGCAACAACCCAACTCCTGGTACCAATTACTTCCTTGTTGCTGGGACAGAGTACCCAACACCCACAGTGTGAAGGCGGGGAGATTTATTTTAGCTCACAGTTCTGGGTCTCACACAGTGCACACGTGGGTGGCTGGCAGCAAGGGACTGTCGGGTAGGGCCACTGCAAGGGGGGCTGTTCACAGCGGGGCAGCCAGGCAGACTCCTGTTCTCTTCCCAGGTTGCAGGCGGTCATGACCTTCTGTGTTCTTGTAAGACTTTTCCTCCGTGTATGTGTGTGCATGCGGGTGTGTTGTCATGTGTGCATGTGTGCAGGCAGCTGGTTTGTGTGGGGTCCTTTTCCCAGTGCTAGGGTCAAACTCAGGGCTTCCTGTGTGCTACCCCTGAGCTACACCCTTAGCCCCAGTTTATGTTGTTAAATGCACCCAGTCAGCCTTTGTCTCTGTCTGTCTCTGTCTCTCTGTCTCTCTGTGGGAGGAAGGGCAGGGTGACCTGTCCCTTCTGAGTTTAGCCTCAGTATTTTGCCCCCTCCAACCAGGACCATCTTCTTAATAGCACATTGGTAATAAATGAGATTTTGGAGGCACACTCTGTATCCAAACCATAGCGATGTGTTCAGTACAGACACAATTTAAAAGTTTGTTTTTGATGCACAGTTGCTTGCGTCCATGCATGTGGGACTGACAGGAGGCTGACTGTGTTGGTGGGATGAGTCTGTATGGGCTGCCATCATGGATGCCACAGACAGGCTGGAGCAGCAGTGTCCCAGTTCCCAAGGCTGGGAAGTCCCTTGTGAAGGACCAAGGGGTCGGCTTCTGGTGAAGGTTCTCTTCCCAGGTTGCAGGTGGTCATGACCTTCTGTGTTCTCGTAAGACTTCCTCCATGTATGTGTGTGCATGCGTGTGTGTTGTCATGTGTGCATGAAGTGTGGGCAAAGAGGATGCAAGAGAATGTCACCTTCCTCTTTAACAAAGTCACCCACCTAATGGATTAAGGACCCCATCCTGTTGACTTCACTTAGCCTTAAGGACTCCTGGAAGTACTCACTTTAATCCCCCCTTAACACTCCAAACACTGTCTCTGGAAGTTCTGGGCCACCCCATGGGTTTGGTGGGACAGCCCAGCCCACAGCATCTGGGCTCTGTGGACCCCCTCCTCTGTCTGCTCGGGTACCTCGCAGCTCCGTTGCTGGGTGTGTCCACGCTGGGCACCGCTGTGCTCTTGGCTCAGGGGCTGAGAAGATGCTGATTGCCTCTGGTTACTTACATAACCCATCTTTTGCAATCCTCTTACTTTCAGCCTGCCTGTACCGTCATTGTGTGAGGTGAGTTTACATGCGTCATGCAGCTGGTTTGTGTGGGGTTCCTTTTCCCAGTGCTAGGGTCAAACTCAGGGCCTCCTGTGTGCTACCCCTGAGCTACACCCTTAGCCCCAGTTTATGTTGTTAAATGCACCCAGTCAGCCTTTGTCTCTGTCTGTCTCTCCCTCTCTCCCTTTATCCCTCCCTCCCTCCCTTCTCCCCATATTGGAAATTGAACCCAGGACCATTGCACAGAGCTACATCTCCAGCCTTTTTTTTTTTTTTTT
>PVKB01001281.1:0-164244 GCA_004027205.1 Ctenodactylus gundi | reverse complement strand
TAGTTATTTTTTTTCTAGAGTGTCACTTGAGTAGCTTTTAACCTTTCCACCATTGTGATTCGCCTATAGTGTTTTCTTTGTATAACGTCTTTAGCATTTTGTGATATAAAATATATATGTATATGTATACACACATTTATGTGATATGTACACACACACTGGTGTCATAATTTACCAGCTTCAGTAAAATACAGAAATTTTACCTCTCTGTATGTTCCTTTTATCCCCTTATTATTACCAGTTAAATTTTGTCTTAACTATTTCCTCTATATCCACTTAAAATGTAAGACAATATAAGCAATATAAATATTGCTTTAATTATCAAGCACAATTTATTTATTTTAATTATTTTTTTGTTTTGAGACACAGTCTCACTCTGTACCCCTGACTAATCCTGAACTCACTGTGGAGCCCGGGCTGGCCTTGTACTCACGGCAATCCTCCTGCCTCAACCTCCCAAGTACTGGGATTATAGGCATGCACCTCCATGCCGGGCTTTGTGTGGTGCTTGGGAATCGAACTCAGGGCCTTGTGCTTGCTAGGAAAGTGCTTTAACCGCTGTGCTGTTCTTCCACCCCCAAGCACAATTTAGAACTAAACTCTGGAGGAGAGAGTTGATTGGCAGAACCACGTTTCTGCGTATGTGCTCACTTGTCCTTGCTCATGTTCCAAGGCTGCTGCTTTTATTTCCGTTCTTCTTGGAAAAAAGTGTCTCCAGTCTTAGGTAGGTCTGCTGGTGACCAAGATTCCCTTCATTCCTCAAAAGTACTTTTCACAGGTGGCTGGGGTGCAGCTCAGGGGTCGGAGGACTTGCCCAGCAATCAATCACAAGGCCCTAAGTTTGATTCTCTTGCATCATACAAACCATATAGGGGGGTACATGCCTATAATTCTGGTACTTGAGAGGTGAGGCAGGAGGATTACCTTGAGTATGTGACCAGCCTGGACGACATAGTGAGTTCAGGACCAGCCTGGACTACAGAGTGAGAACCTGTCTCAAAAAAAAAAAAAAGAAAAGAAAAAAGGAAAAAAGTATATATAGTCATTATGTGAGGTGAGGTTATACACATTATGTAAAAGATACATAATGTGTATAAATAAGTACATAATGTGTGTGCATCTATATCTATATCTCTATATCTAGATATCTATGTATATATCTGGGTTGACAGAAAAACACTGACACACACTTCTGGCCTCCAGAGTTCCTGATGTGGAGTCTAGAGTCATTCAAAATAGCATTTTCCTATAGATGTCTTTTTTTCTCTCGCTGCTTTCAAGAATCTGTAGTCCACACTAGTCCTAACTCGTAATCCAGAAGCCCAGGCTGGCCTCAGAGTACTAGCAGTCCTCCTGCCTCAGCCTCCCAAGGAATTATAGGCATGCACCACCATGCCCAGTTTCTGTGCTGCTGGGGAGTTGATCCTAGCGCCTCCTCCATGAGTGCTAAGCAAGAACATTGACTGCTGAGCCCCGCCCCTAGCTCCGCCCCAGCCCCGTCTGTGGCCCGCTGCACCCATCTTTGGATGAGTTCCTTTGGCTTTCTATCTGGCCTGGGGATTGTTTAGCTTCTTGAATCCGCAGGTTTAGGATTCTTGTTGAATTGGGATATTTTCAATCATGATTACTTTGAGGGTTTTTCTTTTTTGTTTTTTGCTGCACTCTTTTCTCCATTTGACACTCTAGTGACACAAATGTTACGATTTAGTTAGTCTCTGGTTTTTTCCCAGTTTACTTTCTGTTCCATAGTAATTCCTGCCGTTTTGTTCTTAGTTTGCAGATCGTCTTTCCCTCTATGTTGGGCTTTAGCTCACCCTCTGACATTTCTGGTTTGGTTATTGTATTTTTAATTCTAAAGTTTCCCTCAGGCTGTACACGTCTTCTACTTCTTTGCTCAGATTTTCTATGTTTTGGAATTGTTCTGGATGTGCTCATAATCGCTCAGTGAAATATTTTCATCATGGTCATTTTAAATATTTTTCCCAGGGGCTGGAGGTGTAGCACCGTGGTTAAAGTCCTTGTGTGGCATGCAGTAGGCCCTGGGCTCGATCCCCCAGAACCGTATACAAATCAGCCAGCAGGGTAATCTGTAATCTCAGCATGTTGGGAGGTTGAGGCAGGAGCATCGACATTGCGGCTTGGATCTGAAAAGTGCCCCAGGAGTCTCATGTATTTGGATGTTAGGGATTATCTATGGAACCAGGTGCTGTCGGGATAATACAGGACCTGTTCTGGAGGGTGGATTATGGGTGTGTGGTGGATTAGGGGCTTAAACCTGGAAGGGATGGAACACCAGGGCAAGACTAGAAGGGGCGGATCACTGAGACAGGACCCGGAAGTGAAGGACAGGACCCGGAAGTGAACATGCTCGCTCCCTCCCTCCCTGCCTCCCTCCCTGCCTCTCACCCTTCCTTCTTTTCTTCCTTCCTTCCTTCCTCCCTCCCTTCCTTCCTTCCTCTCTGACTTGGCTTCCTGTTCTCAATGCCATGAGGAGCTGCCTTCGCCATGTGCTCTCACCATTGCCAGCTGCCCTTGAATGGACAGGGACCTTTTGAAACTGAGTTAAAATATTCTCTTGTCCCCCAGTTTGTGCATGCTGGGTATTCTGTCACAGCAACGAGAAAGTAACTAAAGCAAAAACTGGTTCCAGAGAAGTGGAATTGTGGCTGTGGCTTTACCTGGCCACGTGGTTTGGAACTAGTTTGTGGGGGAATTTGGAAAGGTTTGAGGATGCCGGCTGGAGGAGCCTTGGGGTGCTCTGACCTGAGCCTGACGGGAGATTCTGGTCAGAACTCCTAAAACCAGAATGCTGAGAAGTGTGGATTGGAAAGCCCAGCTCAGAAAGTTTTGAATGGGAAGGAGGACTGTATGGGCAAGGGGTCTAAAACCACGCCTGCTGTGCTTTTGGCAGAAAGTTGGTTGGCATTTTATGCTAGTCCGTTTAGACTCTGCCTAAAATGAAGATTAAGTGCAGTGGACTGGTCATTTGGGTACTGTTTGCAAATCTAAATGATGAAAGGCAGCAGAAAATGGCAGAGAGAACAGATGTAAAAAGAAAGTTTGCAGTTAAAAAGGATGAGGTTGTTGATGAGATTACCATTAAAAAGAAGCCAAGTAGTTGGAACCAGGACTATGAAAAAGAGGCCTTGAGAATAATTCAGGAATCAGTAAAATCCCACCCGTTATCAACTAAAGGGTGCAAAAGCAAAAGATCTTGTTCTGTGAAGAGCCCTCCAGGGCTCCCTGTAGGGCCAAAGAGGGAAGTGTTTGCCAGAGTTCTGTTCCCCAGAGCCCAGCAATCCAGGCACTCAAAAGCTGCTGCAGCCATGGCACAGTGGGGCAGACTGTGGCTTGAGCCAGTGGAGGACCTTGGCATCTTTGAGGTTTCATAGGCAGAATGCTAGAACTGGTGAAACTTTGACAACTCTAAAGGACCAAACAAATTCTGCATAATGAGATGGATGTGAGTCTTTTGGGGGCCAGGAGTGGAATACTGTGGTTTGGATTGGAAGGTGCCCCCAAAATCTCATGTATTTGGATATTATGGATTATCCATGGAACTGTGTCCTATTAGGAAATAGGGGCCTGGTCTGAAGGGGTCCATTATGGGTGTGTGGTGGATTATGGGTGTGTGGTGGAACACAGGCCTGCGGTAGATTATAGATTACAATGGTGTGGTGGATTATAGATTACCAGCATTTTGTATATTAGGGGCTTAGACGTGAAGGGGTGGAATGTTTTGGCTTGAGTCTGGAGTGTCCCCCAAAAGCCTCCTGTACCTTTGGATACCATGTGCTGTTGGAAGGGGCAGATGCTTAGGGCTTGACCTGCGTGTCTGATGATGGTTCTGTCCTCTCTAAGACTTGGCTCTGTTCCATTGTGCCAATAGAAGCTCTTTCTTTGGCCCCAGCCCCACCATGTGTTTCTACCATTGCCAGCTGCCCATAAATGAACTGAGACCTGATGCAATTGTGAATTAAAATAAACTTTTAGTCCCCTAATTTGTGCATTTTGGGTATTCTGTCATAGCAATGAGAAAGTAACTAGGACAGAAATTGGTACCTAGGGCTGGAGGAATATGACAGCAGTTAAAGTGCTTGCCTAGCAAGCACAAGGCCTTGTGTTCAGTTCCCCAGCACCACATAAAGCTGGGTATAGTGTGGCACATGGCTGTAATCCCAGCACTTGGGAGGCTGAGGCAGGAGGACTGCCATGTCCAAGGCTGGCCTGGGCTACACAGTAAGTCCAGAACCAGCTTGGCCTATAGAGCAAGACCCTATCTCAAAAAAGAAAGAAAGAAAGAAAAGAAAAGAAACTGGTACCAATGAAATGGAATCATTCCTATGACTTTACCTGGCCATGTGGTTTGAAACCCTTTGGAACTGGTTTGTGGGAAGGGTTTAGAAAATTCTGAGGGTGCCAGCTGGAGAAGTCTTGGAGTGCTCTGAGCCGAGCTTGATGGAAGATTCTGGTTGAAGCTCAGAAGATCAGAATGTGGACAGAGTGTGGTTTGGGAAGGCCAGGCTCAAGAAGTTTCAGGTGGGAAGGAGCATTGTATTGGCCAGTGGTCTAAAAACTGTGCATGCTACGCTCTGGCAGAAAGTTTTGTTGGTGTTTTGCCCTTGTTCAGAGACTTCACCTGAAACAGATTAAAAGTGGTGGGCTACTTAATCTAGTGGGAGAGATCTCAGGGCAGCCCAATACCTAGGATGACACATGGATCCTGTTTGTGGATTTAGCCAACTCTATGGTGAAAGGCAAGAAAAAATGGTAAAGAAAAATGATACAAAAAGTTTGCAGTGCCAGACTAAAATAACCTTCAGTGGTGGGACCAAAGAGCATAGGGAAGTTAAAGACATTAGCATTTAAAATAAGCCAAACACTTGGAAGCAGGATTATTAAAAAAGATGCCTTGAGGAATGCGTCAGGAATCGCTAAGAGTCCCCCTTTATACCAACTCAAAGGGAGAGGGGCAAGGGATTATGCTTTGAGAAGTGTACTCCGGGCCTCGCAGTAGTGCCAAAGAGAGAGAAGCCACCTGGAACTTAACCATCTAAGACCTCAGAGGCCTTGACAGTAACTTTTTAAGGGGCCAGGCTACTGCTGAAGGCAGTGGCAGACCTTGGCAACGTTCACCCAGTCCTGGCTTTACAGGCTTGCGGAGTACAGGAGTGGTGGGTTCACAGAGGCTCCCACCCAGATGTCAGAGGAAGGCCTAGGCCAGACAGGGCAACCCAGGAGGGCAGCACTTGAACTTCTGGAGAAGCCTGAGGTGCAGTGCGGACCCTGAAAATTACTTATTTATTCATTTTTGAGCCAGGGTCTGGCTCTGTAGCCCGGGCTAGTCCTGAACTCACTGCGTAGCTCAGGCTGGCCTTGGATTCAGAACAATCCACTTGTCTCAGCCTCCTGAGTGCTGGGATTACAGGTGTGTGCCACCATGCCCAGCTCTTTGTGGTGCTGGGGAATCAACTCAGGACTTTGTGCTGTAACCACTTTGCCATTCCTCCAGCCCTGACTCTGAAAAAAAGCCAGGAGCATGAATCATTCCCTGAGAGAGGCTGCAGGCTGCAGGAGAGGCCAGCCCAAAGGAGAGAGGATGGAGGTTGTAACCAGCAGTGATGCTGTAGGGACATGGCCATCCAGGCTTCTGGAGTATAGTTGCTGCAGTTTACCCCAGGTGTTGGATATAGGACCACAGGATTTAACCCTTGCTCTTCTGGGTTTAGAATTTGTTTTGGTCAGATTACCTTTTATCCTTCTATTCCTCCCTTTTGGAATGGGAATGGTGACTCTGTGCCACTGTATGCTGGAATTATTTAACCTTTCTTTGGTTTTTCACAGGATCTCATGCTGAGAGTTTCTTGTGTCTCTGAGACTTTAGACTTGGACTTTTTAAGCAGTGCTAGAACTGTTAAGGCTTTGGCAACTCTTCGAGAAGGACTTAATGCATCTTGCATGAGGAGGTGGACGTGAGTCTCTTGGGGGCTGGGGTGGAATATTGTGGTTTGGATCTGGAATGCCCACCAAGTCTCATGTATTTGTGTATTGTAAATGATCTATGGGACCATGTGCTGTTAGGAGATGGGGGCTGGCTTAGTTACTTTTTGATCGCTGTGACTCAATACCCAACATCCACAATTTAGGGAGGATAGATTTATTGTAGCTCACAGTTTCAGAAGGTCTCTGTTCAAAGGTGGGCAGCTGGAAAGTGGTGGACTCACATGGTGGGGCTGCAACTAGAGCCGGAACCAGCATTCCTAGGCGGAGATCCTTAGAGCATGGTGGAAGAGAGAAAGATCGGAGAAAGGGTCCTCCAGGTCAAAGCCCACACAATCGCCCCTTCCGGCCAGGTGCCACCTTCCAACCCTACACAGTATCTGTAGGAACATGAGGCTTTTCAGGGACACTCCAGATCCAAACTGCCACAGGGACCTGGTCTGGAGGGGTGGATTAAGGGCGTGTGATGGATGATAGGTGTGTGGTGGACAGGCACGTGGCAGATTATGGATTATGGGTGTGCGGTGGAGGCTTATACCCAGAAGGGGTGGAACACTGAGGCTGGACCCAGGAGGAGCAGATCACTGGCACAGGACCGAGCAGGGTATAAGCTACTTCATCCCTTCTTCTCTAACCTGGCTTCCTATCTGCGATACTGTGAGGAGCTGCCTCCACCTCCACCATGTGCCTCCCCTGTTGCTGGCTGAGTCCTGCTGAAACTGTGAGCAAAATAAACTTTTCCTCCCTTAGTTTGTATATACCAGGTAATTAGTCACATAAACAAAAGAGTCACTAAGACAACTGTCCTGAGTTCAAGGACAGCTTGGGCTATACAGTGAGTTCAGGACCAGCCTGGAATACAGACCCAGACCCTGTTTCAAATAATACTTTATTTTGGTCAGATAAGTCTAACCATTATCTCGGCATTGACATCTAATGCCTCAAATTCAGTTTGAAATTTTTCTGGGTTTTGGTATAGGTCATTTCATATGGAAACCTGAGCATTTTTATACTATCTTTATGACTCTTGCTCTTTTATTTTATTTTTTTTGAGACAGGCTCCCGCTCTATAGCCCAGGCTGGCCCTGAACTTACTATGGAGCCCAGGCTGCCCTTGGACTCATGGCAGTCCCCGTCTCAGCCTCCTGAGTGCTGGGATCACAGGTGTGCACCACAGCATCCAGCTTATGTGGTGTTGGGGTATTGAACTTTGGTACTTAGTGCTTGACTTAGCTCATGGTAGGCAAGTGTTTAGCCGCTGAGCTGTTCCTCCAGCCCTTGCTCGTATCTTTAAACCTTATGTTTGAGCTGCTTTGGTTTGGTATCACTCTTGCAGGGAAAAGGAAACACAGCTTCATTACGGCTGGGCAGGTGGGAGCCCAGGTTCGGTCCACCTGGTGTCCACTCACCCAGGTGGGGAGGCTCCTCCTTACGGCTGTGGAGTTTGGTTCCCCATGGCGGGAGTGGCCCTGTGGCCACCGCAAGGTGGTGATGATGACAGCCTGTGTCCTGGGCCTCCGCAGACAGCCGGGCCCATGGTTGCAGCCTGGGGCACGGGGGACAGTGAGGTGTCCTGCTTGGCTGGTGCAGCCACCGTTTCTTCTGTGGTGTACGGGTGGAGTAGAGCGGTCCGTGTGCTGTCTTGCTAGGCTGTCCCCTTCCTACTGCTGCGGCTAGGGCGGGCTTGTGCCTGTGCTCACTGGTTGTTTCTACCAGGGGGCTGAATAGTTCCGAGTGGAAAGTCAAGGGGCTTCCTGGGAGGAGGAAGGCCCCCCACTCTCCATACCCCTTGCCAGCTCTCCCGTCAGGTGCACGTGCTGCTCAGCTACTCTGATGGTTCATTTTGCTATGCAAGCATGTATGGCTTTTATAAAGCTGAGTATGTTAACCTTTTAAAAATTTTGGATTTTGAGTTTTATAATCATTTTGGAAAGATCTGTTATTAGAGTTATTAAAAAAATCCTTTCTCAGTATTTTTTCTAGCGGTGAGGTTCCTCTTTGCATTTGTTTCTTCTTTTTTTTGAGACAGGGTCTTGCTGTGTAGTCCAGGCTGGCCTTGGACTCCCAGCAATCCTCCTGCCTCAGTCTCCCGAGTGCTGGGATGACAGAGATTTGCTCTGTGTTTAGGAAACCAAGTGGCCAACTAGAGGCGTTTTCAGCTGCCTTCGAAGGCCTCCAACTTGCAGAGTTCTTCCTCCTCTGTGAGCTGTCCTTGCCCAAGGGGGACCGTCTCAGCCTTCAGGACCACCAGCTCCGGGACCACGTGTAAAAGGAGATGAGTGTTGGCAGGGTGTGCACATGTGCACGTGTGTGCTTGTGTGTGGAGTAAGCAGGTGGAGGGGCACCCTCCCACTCCACTGAGGCAAGGCCGTAGGGCTGTGCCCGTCTCATGGCAGCCCTGATACCCACTGTCGGGACTTAGAAGTGCAGGGAAGTGGGGAGCAGGGCGGGATGCTTCCCACAAGAAGCTGCTGCCCAGCCTACCCCCCTTCTGCTGAGGAGTGCAATGCCACCTGGGCTCAGGGCAGCAGGCTGGGGAGCCCGAGCAGGGCCACTCCCCTTCTCAGCCTCCAGGTACTGGAGGCCCCACAGCCTTGCGTCAGGTAGAATGAGTCTCACGGAAGGCTGCTGGGTGGCACCAGAAGGATTCTGGGTAGTGACCGTGTGCCCTGGTGTGTGTCCCTGGGAAGCGGCTGCACTTACTTCTGCCTATTCTGGTCCTGAGGGTTTGCCAGCCTAGGGAGTGCCGTGGTCAGGGAGCCGGGCATGGGCCACCTGCCCCGCGTGCAGTGACTCAGGGTGCTCTGCCTGGGAGAACGCGGGTTTTGGTCTTTGGCTACTGAAGACAAATTTTTTTTTTTTTTTCTGGGCCTTGCTGTCTTCACAAGCAAAATCAGGTATTAGATCACCAGTTTTTTTTTTCTCCAAAATCTTTCAACATGACCCATTCCCCAGAAGCTTGCGAAGGCAAGCTTCCCCTGCTAGGCAGCTGGGGTCAGCCTGGCAAGGAGCAGGGCTCGGGGGCTGCAGCAGCCGGGGAGCTATATGGTCATTGGTCTGGCCCCCAGCAGCTGCTTTAGCCTTTTCTCAGTCTTTGTTTCTGTCTCTACATAAAGGGATGATTAATACCTATCTGTGGAGGGATGAGGACTAACGAGGTGGTGGCCTGTAGGACTCCTAGCAGCTCAGAACAGACCTCCCCCCCTCCCCAGGCTCTCTGGGATGCTGGAACTGGCGTGTCCCCAGGGCTCCCCCATTGTCCTGTGGGGCCCACAGGACTTCCTGCTAGTAGGCAGCATGTCTCTCAATGTTACCTCCACAGCAGAACTAAGTTACTGCACAGAGAGTTTCCAACCTACCTGCTGCCTGGTACACACGTGCCACTGCATGTGCACAGGCTGAGGAGCCCAGGCAGGAGACAAGGATCCCGAGCCACATAGCCACGCGTCCAGAGGATGAGTGGTGAACCGCAGGACCCGGGCAAGCAACAGGCTGATGCTAAACAGGCCACCCTTGGCTGTGACCTGCTAAAAATGCGAGCCAGGGAACGGAACCCAGCAGTCATCCAAGTCCGAGCAGGTCATGTGTCTTCTAATGCAAAGCAGCGTCCAGCCTGTGTCCACGCTTCTGCCAGGAAAACAACGTGAGAACAACCACCAAGAAACCTTCCAAGTCAAAGACTCCAAAAACTAAGGCCGACTTTACACTGTGTCTCATTTATTAATTCAGTCTGTCCTAAGTTGTACAGTTAAGAAAATGCCACGACCAAAGCTGGAAGCCCAGGACAGCGCACACTCTCGTGTGTCGTGAGGTCAGTCCGTGTTGGTGCGGAGTGGTTATGTTCGGTACCACAAGATGTTTATATTTCAGACAAAAACCAGACAGATTAACAATTATATGTACAGTAAAACAAGAGAAGTCATTCAAGTATCAAAATACAGAGACAAAGATTAAATAACAATTTGATTACAGTTCAGTCCTGTTGCCACTCCAATAGCATCGACACTCACGTGACCTGTGCCCCTTCCTCTGAGCAGGCCAGCTCCCGACATCCTGGCGCCAGCCGCTGGGCCCAAAGGACTAGCAGAGCCGCACACGCGCAGCTGGCTGGGAGAGGTGAGCAGGGAGCCATGGCCGGCAGGCAACACTCACGTCACAAGTCACGGTCGGCCACGCCACGTGACCCGCACGCTGAGGAGTGCCCTGGCAGTTCCACTGTCCCTTTAGGGAGGGCAAGAGACCTGCCCCAGAGGAGGAGGAGAGCGGGCAAGTGAGCCGGAAAAGAGAGGCCCAGTCCTTTGCCGTGGACCTTCAGGTAAGCCAACCTCAGAGCTCGACCCAGAGCCAGCGCAGCCTCACCGAGGCCTTCCGATAGGAAACACCCTGAATAAATAAGGACGATATAGCAGCTTCGAGGGGAGAAATGCTGTGAGTGACTTAAAGACGGAATACAGCATGAGGAGCTTGTGTCGTAGTGTCTAGCTTTCCTGGCGGACTGCAACCTGCTGGCAGGGCCCCTCCCGGTGGTGTGTGTCGGCTGCAGGCCCAGCCCAGGAGCCTCTGGTCTCTGTGACTCCTGTGGCGGGCGAGCTGCTACGGATCCTTACCGGCCTGGAGGCAGGAAATGGGGCGCAGCTTCAGGGTGGCCCGAGCCTTGTTCAGTACCTAGTCGTAGAGGGCAACCTGCCTCACCGCAGGGGCTGCACTCCAGTACCCGCTGGGCAGGGCACCAGGCACACAGGATGCCTGGCGGCTGGGGGTCTAGAAGCCCGCAGGCAGGGGTGGCGAAGGTGCCTGAGAGCATCCAGTGACAGCACCCCACAGCCTCAGGGGGCCTGCTGCCACGCCCGCCAGCAGCTATTCTCTCCTCTCCATACCCAGGAGGGACTGGACAAGCCCTGGCTTTGCCTCTTTGCCCACAGGGCCAGCCCATCCACTCTCCCAAGTCCAAGCCTGCCACCATTACTTCTGAAAGCAAAGCAAGCCACAGCAGGAGCGGGGCCAGGGCACCGGCCCGCCTTCAAGGCCACTGCGGGGAAGCAGCAGACTCAACTCCACCCAGCCTTTTCCACACCTGGTGCCCGAGGATGCGGCCAGCAACACAGAGCCCGGCAGTCAAACTAGGAGAACAGCGTGCATGCTCCCCTCACAGACTTTGACCAGACAAGTCACAGTCTGGCAAGTAGCAATCCCCGCTCAGCTACCCATTAGTGCCCCAACAAAGCTGCCTGTTCTCCTGACTCAGCCACCGTAGAATAGAGCCAGAGGGCCGGGGCAGCCAGGCCCCCGCAGGGCTCTGGGCGCTGCAGGTGACATCCCAGGGGCTCCCAGCACGGCTGCCACCTCCTGGCACCAGAACCGACTTGCCCACCCCCGTCACCACAACTTCACATTCGGAACCCCAGAACAGGCTGGGCTCTCACTGTGGAACTCAAGTCCAGCTGTAGACAGGGACCGGAAGTTGGGGAAGACACCTCGGCTCTGCCCACGCCTGCCCTTGGCCCAACCTCCCGTGGGGACGCAGCGCTGCGCACACTGTCCTGCTGGCTAACCTTGTCTCCCTGTCCTCCTGGCCCACAGCCATTCTTCTAAAGATTGGCAGTTTTACCTAGAGGTTTGAGCCCTAATTGTTAAAAATTCATTTTATAAAAAGAATTTTTTTAATGCTAAAAACACATATCCTGGACAAGTCACATCTTGACCCTCCGGAGTACCAGTCTCATCTGCTGGAGGCCTGGAGGGCGGCTCACTTGGAGGGACCTGGGCACGCGCCCAGGCTGAGCAGCCGGGCGGTCCTGCTGGCAGCGCTGGGCCCGGTCTTCAGAGCTGCAGGCGGACGGTGGAGTGGGCGGGAGCCTGTGCTCCCCACGGCTATGCTTCCGCAGCAGTGTGGCTCCTGGCTCAGCTTGGCAGAGGCAAACAACGGGGAGGAAAGGGTTAACCGCAGGGGCCTGCCCCCGAGGGGCACCCACAGGAACCGGAAGCAGAACAGGGGGATCCTCACAGCCTCCCCCCAACCCCCCGCTGCACGCACGCACCCTCCATGGCCCATGGCCCGCCACCGCCTCTGGGAAGGCACAGGACAGGCACTGGCTGAGAAGCCACTCTGGTCATCCCCCTGGCTGCTGACACTAACTGCTGGCTTCGCTCGGACGACACTCCATCTGCACCACTTCCTCTGGGCCCACTGCTTTCCTGTCTCTGCCATCTACGCTGCCCTGCCCATGTGGGAAGTGGCCCCAGCACATGCTGCCCGGCCCCCTCTCAGGACGGAGGGTCAGGGAGGTCTGGCTCAGGGGATCTGGACCCCACACTGTGGAGAAGTATCAGAAAGGTCCCAAAGATGATGAAAGTTGCCCAGTCCAGGCCCCTGGGCTCAGGCCTCCCTTGAGCTTGGGACCCTCCAAGGGTCCCCTTTTCCCTTGGAGAGCTGGCCTCCAGAGGCAGGCCCAGGGTTTCTGGGCCTTGGGGCTCAATGGTGCGTGCCCAGGGGCCAACTATGCCCACATCCCAGTTCCCGGGCACAGAAGGCCTCCCAGGACCAAGGAATCCTACTGAGTAGAGCCAGCATGTGCCCAAGGGCCTGGCCCAGACTTGTGGCCCTCACAGAGAGCAGCCGGTCTCTGGTCAGGCCATGTCACTAAGCTGCAGGTCTCACCGGGGTCGGACTAGAGCAAGGTCAGCACCCGAGAGCAGCTGAGGGTAGAGTGCAGGGGACTCGGGACCGGGTGGGCACAGTAGGTGCTTGGGTCATGAAAGGTGGAGACAGCTAGCCAACCCGTAGCCCCGCCATGGCTCAGGACAGCAGATGGGGCGGGGGGGGGGGGGGCGCCATGGTGTCGTCTGAAGTCTGCTCAAAGGGCGCTCCCCCCTCAGGATTCACAGTGCCTGCTGTAGAGGCGGTGGGCGCAGAGCTCCCTAGCTCCCAGTGCCCACCCACCGCCAAGGCAACTCGCCCCCGTGCTGTCCTCAGCCCAAGGGGAGAATTCACAGTGTTCAGAGGCGGGAGGTACAGAGCTGTGAGAGGAGGGTCTAGAGCTGCTGCTGGGAGGAAGGCGGTCCCCGAAGAGCTGGGGCCGTGGTGGCGGCAGCTGAGGAGCGCTGAGACAGCAGAAAGCCCGGTGGCAAAGGCACAGTGAGACTAGTGAAGACAGGGTGGGCTGCTTAGAAGATAGTGGTCTCATACTTGGTGCTGAGGCTCCGCTTAGAGTCCGGCTTTGGGTCCACGATCCAGGAGACACTGGAGTGGGACTGGGCCTCTTGGTCCCGGTCAGGTGGTTCCAACTGCCAGACAAGGAAATGGGGTGAAGAGTCAGGGACAATCTGCCTCGGGCCACGCGGCGAGCTGAGCCCACGTGCCCTCCCTGGAGACTGGGCTGGAAACTCAGCTACAGAGCAGGCCCCTGGGACACGGCAAGGGCAGTGCTGCTCTACCTGAAGCATCTTGGGGACTGTCATCTCTGGGGGCCTGTTGACACGGTCTAGGTAAAGGAACCCTGCTTTGTTTGAGCCTCCTGATCTAAGACCCAAACCCACTTGTGATGGATAAGAAGGGGACCAGGGACTTGGACACCCCACTGTTCAGGTCCTCATAGTGAGAACAGAGAGCTTGGCTTGACGCAAGACCAGAGCGGTCACCCACGCCACCGCAGAAAGGACACAGGACAGACAAGAGGACGAAAGCACACACAGGGGAGGGAGAGGGCATTTCAGGAAAAGAAAACACAATGTCCGGTGGGCACAGGAAGAGAAGGCTCACGATTGGCTCAGGGAGACTGACACACAAGACAGCAGGAGGCGTAAAGACCTTGACTCCGGGACTAACAGACGGCAGCGGTAGGTAGGAAGGACGGTGGGCGGTGCGGGTGTGACAGTGACAACAGCGACTATCGGGGGGCAGCGGCACCTGGGGCGCGGAGCAAAGCAGACACAGACACGGAGTGGTGTCACTGGGGACCGTGGTGGCCGCTCTCAGCCGCCCCTGAGGTCCCACTGGGTAGGCCTGGCCGGGAGGAGCAGGACAGCGGCTGGCGGCCTCTCAGGGTGAGGACCCAGGCAGCCACGCTGAGCAGCTTAAGGGAAGGGTCTTTCCCCAAGGGTCACCTACAGGAAGTATGGCCAGCTCTGCCCAAGCCCTGGAACCTGTGCCCAGGAGCCACCTTACCGCAGACTTCCTCATGCCAACCCGAGGCTTAGGCACTGGCTTGGAGGCTTTTGTCTCGATCACTTCAGATGTGGTGGCTGCCATGGGCCGGGACTTTTGGGCCTGCAGGGCCAGCTGGTAGGCCACCTCGAAGGCCTGGCCCAGGGTCAGGATGATCTCGTAGGTCAGGTTCTGGGGGGAAGCAGATCATCCTTGAGCACGTGGGTCTGAGAGCCGTTTGCTTCCTTCCCCTGACAGGTGCCCGTCTTGCCTTGCATGGGATCAGGGTACATCTACTTTGCAAACACAGATTTGCTCCAAGGCAAGTGGTACAATTAGGGAACAATCTGGCCAACCATGGTTGGGTGCCCCATGTGACTCTCTCTGACAGACAAACAGGTGAATGCACTCGCAAGGCACCTAGAAATGCACCTACTCTGGACCCCGCTCCACTGTGGTATAGCGTCTCCCGCTCTGCCCCCTCTCCCCGTGCGGTAGGGGTCGAGAGGGGGCTGGTGCAGCTTCTGACGCCAGCCTCCTACTTGAGGCACAGGCTGTACTCATCACTGGTGGGGGTGTTTCTTAATACCATGAATATACTGGTGCTGGTGGTTAAGTTCCTACTTATCAATTTTTTTGAGACAGGGTCTCACTCTAAAGCCCAGACTGGTCCTGAACTCACTATGGAGCCCGGGCTGCCCTTGGACTCAGGGCAGTCCTCCTGTCTCAACCTCCCAAGTGCTGGGATTACAGGCGTGCGCCACCACACCTGGCTTATGTGGTGTTGGGGAATCGAACTCGGGTACTTAGCATGTGACTTAGCACTTGCTAGGCAAGTGCTTTAATTGCTGAGCCCCTCCTCCAGCCCCAAGTTCCTATTTTTTAAAACATGTTTCAAAGTTTATGAGTGCTGTGCCCGAGCCCACGTGCTCACACACCCTCTACTGTGTGGCCTGTAGAGAGCAGTGGGTTCTCAGAGCGTGGACTATCCACGGCAGCCCTGCAGTAGCCACGAGGCTACAGTCTCCTCCCTATAGTGGAGGACACAGGAGGGCGTTGCTTCCAAGATCACAAACTGCAAGGGACAGAGCCTGGCTCCTGGGCCAGCTGGCCCTGAGCAAGCAGAGGGCTGGGGGCAGGGACTGCTCAGGGCCACCCCTGTCACTGGAGCCACAGGGAAGAGGACATGCCTGACTCCCTGCTGAGGTGAGGAGATGGCCCTGTACAGGCAGCAAATCCTGGCCTCAGTTCTGTCAGCTCCTGGGCTCCCAACAGAAAGCCCAGGGAGACAAAGATCTTACCTAACCTGAGACACACCTGGCCAAGAGTTGGGCCGCCTGTGTCACCAGCCCCTGGCCCAGCCCCTGGCCCAGCCGCTCACTCGGTGCTAGGCTCCAGGCTCTGGCCTTCGGAGGGGCTGGATGGGACACTGCTGGGATTCACGCACAGCCAGACATGTCCGTAGCCAGGCGCAGTCACACTCACCACGTCCACCGTGCTGAAGACATGGCAGTAATGGTGGCTGGTCTGCAGGTCCTTGGTGATGTAGGCAAAGGTGCAGAGGTCCTCCGGATCCTGGGCTGCGCAGGAGATGTTCCGGATCTCGTGCTCCGCGATGACATTCTGCCAGGGAAAAGTGTTGTGAAATTCTCCGGGCAAACCTCCGGCACCAACCCCGGGCCTTGCACCGTCACCACCTAAAGCAGTGGTCCCCAACACTTCTGATACCAGGGACCTGGTTAGCTGAAGACTATTCTCCCAAGGATTGGGGTGGCGGGCCCTTGCTGTACGGTAGCTGTGACCTGGGAAACTGCAGCAGGCGGGAGCAGGGGGCAAAACTCCGCCCCCTGTCAGATCAGTAGCAACATTAGAACCTAAGGGGAGCCCACTGCTCTCCCCTACAAGCCCCGAACTAGTCAAATCCTTCCGAGGCCACAGCCCTTGTGGCTTGCACCCTGACTTAGAGCACTGGCCCAGCCCCAATTTTTCACTGCCTATCTCAGCGGGGGTTAGACAGTGTGGTGTCTAGCTTTTAGAGTTTACGTTTGGAATCTTCCTTCACCACCACAGCAGCTCGGGTGGCACAGTGTACACAGCCAGCCACGAGCTGTCCTCAGAGCTGCCCCTTTCCGGCAAGGGCAGGTGGGAGAGGCTGTGGGAAGGGCCAAGGGCCAGCAGTGGGGCTGAGGAGTCCTCCCTTCACTGAAGGATTCCCGCCACTGAAGGCTGTGTGCACGGAAGCCAGTGGAACCAGTGGGGACTGAGCAGGACCTAGAGATGGGGAGGGAACAGGGGCGTGAAAGGGCACCAGGGAAGAAGCGCACCTTGTTGGACGCATCGATGAACTTGACCCCTTTGTATGTGATGGACAGGATGATGGTGGGGATCTTCCTCATGTGCTCAGTGGATTTCTGCAGGAAACAAGGGTGGTCCTGAGAGGGCCCCTCCCTTCCGATCCTTGGCCCCTGCCTGCCCCGTCCGTGTACAGTATGACAGGGCCAGATGGCTGCACCTGGTACACCTGTTTGCTGCCTCTGTGCTCACTGTTCACCCACCCCGCACGTTCCACCCACCCCGCAGCTGGCCTACCCGCATCTTGGCACAGGCATCTTGCGTGGATTCTGTCCCTCGCAGATCTTTGATGAGCATGGAGCCCAGGTACTGTGGGCACAAGTGATGGCCAAGCTGAGCAACAACTGCATTGCCAGGCACAATGATCCACCAACTGGGGACCCTCCCACCATCAGGTGGTCACGTGTCCCAGCAAACATTCCTCTACCTTCCCCTCTGCTCAGCAGAACAGGGCCTGGGCCTGCCTGGTGCTGGATGGAGACTCAGGGCCCCTAGGGCCGAGGCTACAGAGCCAGGCTGGAAGGGACAGCGGCAGGGAGGGTGAGCGTGCGCAGGGCAGGAGTGACTCACATTGGCTTCATAACCACAGGACTCGAAGATAAGTTTCTCGGGTTGGTGCTGCCAGCTCTGCACGGGGGCGTAGGGGGCAGCTAGGCTGGGCGGCCGCAGGGTCAGCTTGGCCTCAGGGTGCTCCTCCTGCAAATGCACACAGACGGCTGCTCACCCAGCCTACACCCCAGGGAGAGGAAGCCAGTGGCCTCAGCCAGGTCAGAGGGGAGGGCTGACGTGTTGTGGGGGAGGCATGTGCTAGTGACACCAGAGCAAAAGCATCAGGGACCAGACAGCCAGGAGCAGGGCTGCGAGAACCTGGTGGCATCTGGGATGAATCTCAGAGGAGATGGGGAAGACACCACAGCAGCACGTGTGTGGACACAAGCTGTGGGTGCTGCTGAGTAAAGAGAACGTGTGCAGCAGCAGCCAGGCCCCCAGATCCCCCCTCCCCCCGTCAGAGACCGCGCCTTGGCAGGAAGGCGGCAGAGCTGCATGCGCTGTACTGTACTGTACTGTACTGACAGACACAGGGTCTCGCTCTGTGGCCCAGGCTGGTCCTGAACCCACTACGTGGCCCAGGCTGGAAGAGCGCATTTTAGACGAACCCCTCAGGCAGCAGTGGGGCTACAGAGGGAGGGAAAGACTCAGGCACCACGGAGGCCTCCTCCTCTCTATACTGCACAGTCTCCTTACAATGCAGCTGAGACCACTGGGTAACTTGTGGCCAAGCAGGGATCTCGAGTTCGAGGGCAGTTTGAGCAACCTGGGGAAACTCTTGTTTCAAGGCAGAATTTAAAAACCAGGAATAGCTCAGTGGGGCAGCACCTGCCGGGCATGTGTGAGGCTCCAGGTCCAATCCCCAGGGCTACCCCATCCCCCGACAAATGGTTGTGCTGTGGAGAAGTCAGGGAAGCCCCTAGAGGCCAGATGAGAAACAGGGGAGACAGGAGGGGGTGAAGCTATACCACCCTGAGAAACAAAGGGACCCCTGCCAATACAGTGCCCAACAGGCCAAGATGGGGCCAAGGGACAAAGCTCTGGGCCTGGGCAGGGCAGATGGGCATGGACAAATCCTGAGTAAGGTGGACAGCCCTGAACGCAACGCCCTGAGAGGTGAGCTCGCAAGGCCAGAGGGGCAGAGGGACTGGAAGGAGCACGGGAGGTGGCCTCAGTGGGGAAGGGGCACAGGAGGGCAGAGAGCTGAGGGGCAACAGGGAGGGTGGTCTTAGGGAAAACTGAGGCAGTAGGAGGCGATGAGCCTGGCCAGCACAGGGCGCCTACAGGAACCGGCAGAGCAGATTGTGAGGAGGGACACAGGCACAGCTCAGGCCTTGAGTTTCACAGCCTGGCTCCTGGAGGCCTGGGGCTACACAGGTCTCTCCCCCCCCACAGTGCCGGGCTGAGGAGGAGAGCAGCAGCCTCCTGACGCCAGAGGCAGCCCAGCGGGTGCTCTGGCACAGGGGCAGCAGACGGCTCCTACAGGCCCTGCCTTTCCCAAGACCTCCGTAGCCCCTCAGGCCCACCTGGATTCTGAGGCGCTCAGCTCTTGAGGGAGCCCCAGGGTCATGAAGACTGTCGAGCCTTCTTCTGCTTGTGTCCCCAGAGGGCAGCAGCAGGTCTGCTGAGCGTGCCGTGCAGGAATCGTTCTGGCTGAGGGGGGACGATGTCTGGGAGAGGAGGTCCTGGCACTGCAGGGGAGACATGTGGGTGAACTCACAAGTTGGAGCCAGTCGCAGGCAGTTGGTATCAGCTGGTTCTGGAGTAACTGGGTCCTCGCCGGGGACCACAATCAGAGGAACACAAGAGGCTAGAACCTGGGCTGGGGGTATATCACAGTGATTACAGCAGCTGCCCAGAAAGAGAAACCCGGTGTTTGATCCTCCAGCACCATGTAAACTGGGCAAGGTGGGTCATGCCTATAATCCCAGCACTCAGGAGGCTGAGAGAGGAGGACTGCCTTGATTTCAAGGCCAGTCTGGACTATACAGAGAATTCAGGACCAAGTGGCTTACACAGAAAGACCCTGTCTCAAAAAACAAACAAACAAACAAAAACAAAACAAAACAAAACAAAACAAAACAAAACAAAAAAACCCGAAAGCTAGAAGCTAAGGAGCCAGTACCAAGAAGCCATCAAGCACACAGCACTTTTAGACCAGAGTATATAGAAAAACAGATATCCCAGGCCCTGCATGGTCACAGTGAAAAACCAAATCTTCCCTGGATGCGGGAAGCCCTAACAGCTCAGTCCTCAAACACCCGATGGCTCCAGACTGGTAACCCTGGCCAGAGGGTGAGGTAGCCCCTTCTACATTTACAAAAGATAAAACCACCCATCACTTGTCCCTGGGCCCCATGATAAAGCACGAAACCTTAGCTTATAAGAACCACTCAGCACTGTGGTCACTGAGTGGAATGAGGTGCACAGGCAGAGGCCTGCAGGTGGCCACCCACCGCCACCACATGCCCCAGCCTGGCAGGTTGGCAGGGCATTGAGGCTAGACCATTTCTGCAGTCAGGAATTAGCTGGCTTGAACATCACATTATCTGTGAGGTGTTTTTAAAAAACAGGCCTTCAGCCAGGTGTCCCAGCAACTCAGAGGGCTGACGTGGGAGGACCACCTGAGCCTGGAATCAAGGGCCAGGTTCTGGGCAACAGAGCA
This sequence comes from Ctenodactylus gundi, assembly GCA_004027205.1. Lineage (NCBI taxonomy): Eukaryota > Metazoa > Chordata > Mammalia > Rodentia > Ctenodactylidae > Ctenodactylus > Ctenodactylus gundi. Next base: position 144,535 of record PVKB01001281.1, on the reverse strand, counting down.
AGACACAGTTGTCCACCCTCCCCACCAAGAAGCAAGGCCTTTAACTGATTTGTGCTGGGAATTCTAAACCTCAGTGAAGACGTGGGTTGGGCCCAGCAGGCTGTGCGTCCCAGCCCCGTCGGGTGCAGAGAGGGGCTGCTGTAGCTCCCAGAGGCCTAGCTCTGCTACAGTACAGGCAGAACTAGATTTACTCCCCCCCCACTCCCCGCCATATGGCTTCAGCTATGCCTGGGTGTATTTATTTACTTTCTCCTTATGTTTAAACACAGTATTTTACTACAGATCATAGACAATGATGACCATAAAATTTATAACTAAGCTGCCCCAATCCTGTCCCCTTTGTGCCTGGCAGCCTGTGTGTATGCGTGGGGGGGGGGGGTGTGCACCTACGCGCGGTAGCAGGGGTTGTTCGCTGCAGTCTCCTACCACCAAGAACATGCTCTGTGCCTTTTCTCCCACCCCAACTCACTCTCAGCTGGGAGAATCGCGGTGGCTTCTGTGGCGGCTCCTCGTAGGGCCTGTCTGCCAGGGAGGCAATGATGCGTTTGCGGTGGCCCAGCAAGTGGACCTTCAGGACCTGCAGCGGGAGGCGGTAGATGTCAGGTGGGCCCTGCCCCCCGGTGCCGGAGGCCCACACCGAGCTTGGCAGGGGCTGCACTCACGTTGACGAGCTCCAGCTCCCAGAGGTTCTTCACAGTGTCGATGGAGCTGTAGCCGCTGGACAGGAAGGAGTGGACGTAGTCCTGCAGCCCCAGGGAGTCCAGCCAGGAGGGCACTGATGGAGGGCTGTTCCCATCGTAGCCCAGGGCCTTCACCTGTGAGCAGAGGGGGATGGGAGCCACGTCTCAGTCTCAGCGGATGAGGACTGGGGAGCAAGGAGCCTTGGCAAGGGGGGCTCTGTGGGTCTGGCTCAGCATCCCTGAGCCCTCCCTTGGCACAACCGTTTCTACCACTGCCTCTGGAAGGTGGCGGATGCCACTGTATCCCCAGCCTGGAGAAGCTGGCCTCAGTGGAGCAGGGGTTGTAGAATACCTCTACCCTGAACACTGGAAGGGTCATGGACTTGCAGGGACAGAAATACGGTATGTGCGGTGAAGTTCACCATTCTTGAGATCTGGTAAAGCAGAAGGGACCAGGGGACACTGGACTTAACAGGAACACAGTCAAGGGTAGCTCAGATCTATCGGCTTCTTAGTTCCCCAGGGTGACTTTGCATCCTCTGCTGCCCCATCTTCCCACACCAGAGCCCAGGGTTGCACTACATTCTTGAGCTGGGAGGGCCTGTGGAACCACTCTCATTACTCAGGAGGTGCTGCCTGTCCCTTAAGCTCTGCAGACCTTCCGGGGCCCAGGACTCCCAGAAGGGGTGGACGTTCTCCTGAGACTGCACATCAGAGGAAGTCCCTCCCCTGTTCTCGGCCCAGGACCTCACAGAGCAAGGCAACAGAGCCAGGGTGGCCACCTTGGGCAGGGAGCGTGCAGCCTGGAGCAGCTTCCGCCGGTGCTGGGGGTCAATGATGCCGATCTCCCGCAGGTCTTGCTCCTCCATCACGTTAGGCCCCTGAGAACAGAAAGGAGGAAGTCAGGACCCCTCCCAGGTGATGGCCCGTCAGGTGGCCTTTGCGTCCACTCTTCCACAGGTACCAGGACGGTTTGCAGAGGGGGCTCCAGGACAGGAGGCCAGGGTAGGCTGGAGGTAAGTGGGCCCAGAATGCCCATTTCCGAGACGTGTAGGTGGTGCTGGACTGGGGCAGGCCAGACGGGCAGGCAGGGGGGGCTGCATGCCTAGGCCCCACCAGAAGCCCTAGCCTCCTGTGAGTGGAGGTGCACCTTCCTGAGGAGCACAGCTGGGATCTGCCAAGACTGCCTGCAGGCACACTCCTACTCCAAAGCTGCTGCCAAGCCTCGGTGGGCAGCTGGGCACAGGCAGGTGCCCATGGAGCCTGCCTCTCCTTAAGGATGAGAGCCGTGCCCAGGCAGGGAGTCAGGTCCAGGATGAGCCCAGCTCAGACAGGTCTCAGCCCTGGCTCTGCCCCGACAGGGCAGCAGAGGTGGAGACCAGCGCAGAACCCGCATGGCTCAGTACTAAGCATGGTGGTACAACAGCGGCAGTCACTGCATGCTTTACTTCCTAAGCAGCAGGGACAAAGATCTTCTACATGAATTATCGCCGGCACACAAACCTGTGTGTCTAGGTCTCTTCTAATTCTTGTTTTACAGATAAGGAAATTATGACACTGAGAAGTCAGAAATTTCTCCAGCTCACACCTCTGGACAGTGGAGCTCAGCTGGGAATCCAGGCAGTGAGTCTCTGCTCCAAACTTCTGGCCCTGGGATGCCAGCTCCTACCACAATATTTACAGTTTCTGTCCATCCTGGGCACCCCACATACAGTCATGCCTGGGCAGCAAGAACTGGTGCCCGTCACCTGGCACCTTTTCTGACTGTACCATGCATGCTGGAGCCGGGAGTGCCCAGCTAGCATGGGCCCACGCCCCTATCCTAAAGCTAGAGGTCCCCTTCCCCCCGTGCAGCACCATTCTCGTGACACCCCGCACCTCCAGGCTGAGGCTGGGAAGGAGACCGTCTGGTGAATAGGTATGTGAATTTAAAGTTCTGCCAGGCATTTCTGCCACCCGTGGTGCGAGTGCTGGGAAGGGAGGGCCTCTCCTGCGCTTTCAACTGGTGCCCTGCTCTCTTCCCATCTTTTTTTGCTTATCAAAACATCTGCGTGGCCCCCTCCCTGCCAGGTTTCAGGTGCCTCACAAGTGTACACAGTGTTGTGACAGGGCTGCCCTTCTCCCCAGCTAAGGAACCCGAAGCCCAGCGCATCGGGAATTTGCCAGGTCAGCCGTGCACCTGACTGCCTGGCTGGGGTGTCTGGGACACGTGCACGGGTGCCTGGAGCCACCTCCCAGGCGTCCCTGGCCTCTGCCCTGCCATTGTGTTTCTATGGAGCTGCTGGCCTTTTCTGCACAGCTTTGTAGCCATTTTTTATATACTCAGGAAGTTAAACTTTTATCTATGAAGCAGGTTACACATCTGGCTGCTAACTGATCATTTATCTTTTGATTTTTATGTTTGCTTTTTTTAAATAACCCTAACACATTTAACTTTCCTTATACAGCTTCTCAGCTTTGTCAGGCTTAGAAAGATCTCCTTTCTTCCAAGATTATTTTTAAATTCTCACACATTTTCTTCCTGTTTAGTTTCCTTTTTCACAATTAAGTCTTTAATCCGTCTGGAATTTATTTTGATGGAGGATTTAAGAGTTAGGATCTGACCTGATTTTTTTTCCAGGCAGCAAACTGTCTACTTCTTAAATAAGCTGTCTTTCCCCCTCTAATCTGGAATTACCTTTGATGTGGTAAAAATTCCTATTTCTGGGCCTCTTCCTGAACTTTGTATTCTTCTAAGATCAGCAGTATTTACCTCCACTTTGCACACAAAATGTGAGGTAACTGGGTCAATGCACGAGACTATTGTGGCTTGGATCTGGAGTGTCCCCCAAAAGCCTCAGACACCTATGGATACTGTGTACAGTTGGGAAGTGCAGTAGTACTGGAGGGGGCGGGTGCTGGCTTCACCCTCCGCCATGCTGGGTAGGCTCTCCGGCTGCACCACGCGCACTCACCATTGCTAGCCGTGACCATACTTATGGTCTGTGACATTCAAAAACTGTGAGCTAAAATAAATTTTTCCTCCCTAAAGGTGTGGATGGTTGGGTATTCTGTCCCACAGAGGACATCACCAGCCACAGCTCTGGACAGCCAGGTGCAGAACACACCTGCAGATGGACACACAGAGACTATCAAGATACCCTTTAGATCAGGGGTCAGCTTCTGAGCCACCCCATATCTAGGCATCACCAAAGTTACCTCAGTCTCTCTGGGACCCAATCTAAGGTCTCTGGTGAGGAAAAGCAAAGACAGGCAGCCGCCTGTCCTCCTGTGAACAAGGAACCCTGAGCAAGGCCTGAACGAAATCAGCCATGAAGCTCCAGGAGATGGGTGTGAGCATCCCAGAAGGCGGCGCTATGGCAGTGTCCTGGCCTGACCTTGACCTGATACCTTCTTATTTACTTCACCAACTTTTACGGCAAAGCCAACGCCAATGCCAAACTGAGGAGCTCTGCTCCAACAGGAGACAGACCAGTCTGCAGAACCACAGGCTAGCTGTGGCTTTGAGGGAAAGAAGGGAGTGGAGGCAAAACAAAACGAAGGACAGGATGGGAAAGCACTGTAAACAGTGCCACAGCACATCCTGCACACAGTGCAGGGTTCTCCAGACTCTGAACTGGCTGTGCCACCGTCCTGTGGGACTAGCTTGTGTGGGGCTACCTGGTGCTACAGCTCCTCAGAGGGCAAAATGCAGTCCTCATGCCCTCTACTCAGGAAGAAGGGACCAGTGTCTTTCAGAAGCCTCTTATCCAGGAAGATCATGGGGAATGGGGACCTTCTGCTTTCCTGTATGGAGAGCTGGTGACATGTCAGGTTCTGCTTTGAGTCTCATCGAGGATACTAACAGCAAGGAACCATGCCTCACCTCAGTATCCCTGTTAACAGAGATCAGAGCTTAAAAAAAAAAAAAAATTCCCAATTCCAAGTAGAATCTGAAATACATAGCTGGTCTTGGGCCTGGCCTGCCCCACGCAGGACTGGCACCTGGCCCGGTGTGGGTCTTGCCCCTGAGGAAGGGGACAGGATGCTCACAGTAGTGTGGGTGGAAGGGAACAACAGGGCCTTCTTGTTGAGGTTCCTGGTTACAGCCTTTCCCCGCATAGCTCAGTCCCTTGAGCCTCACAGTGCGTGTTCTACTGTGCCCCACTCCATGGGGAAGGAACCAGGTTACATACAAATAGAGGAGCTAGTGTGGCATTTCACGGGCTGCTCCTGACCGTGTCCTTAATCATGACTTTGCTTTCGAAAGCTTGAGGGAGAAAGACGACAAGAAATGGCCTAATAAGTACTTTCCACCCCCTCGGCTGGGCTTTGTGGAGGTGGTGACCCACCCTGCCACAGACTCACAGTGAACGTGCAAGCCACCAACATAGGGTCCTGACCACGTCCTGGCAGTGTCCTGGGGGCTTTTCCAGTCATTACTGGTGACAGTTCTCCCAGGAAACTTTTGAGACAGAAGCTGCCCACGTTACACAAGAAGGAGGCGAGGCTCAGAATTTACCCATGGCCACAAGCTTATAAATGGCTAAGGCCCTGACTGCATTCCACCCAACAAGCCCCAAGGTCGTGTTTCCAGCTCTTCCACCTTGGACCAGTGGGATCTGCAGTAGACGACAGTAAAGCAGGGGAGGGGCAGGCACATTCCAGACAGCATGAAGTGATGGGCCTGGCACAGGCGAGGCCCCTCATGTGTGAGAAGCCACCGCCGCCCTGTGGGCCCTGGAGTCATACTCTGCAGGGTCTTATGTTCTTATGTCCCTCTTTTTAACAGCAGAGTCCATTCTTAGAGCTAAATGGGTCCCCGGAGCTAGACCACTGCTCACCTTGGAGGTGAGGGGTAGGGACACTCAAGACCTCCTGATAAAGGACAAACAGGAGGGAACCCAGCTACAGACATGCAGCCCAGGCACTGAGCAGACAGTGCCAGGGTCTTTGCCTGGGCTGGCCTGCTGGAGCTTGGGGAGGGCAGCTGCGTACACATGGCCTGATGGCACGGCTGGCCCCGAAGTCCCTTCTTGACGAGGCTCCAAAGGGCAGCAGGCCTCCAGGCAGCTCTAATTCATTTACTTCCATCAGGACTACCCATGTGCTTTCTGCTTTTTGCAGGTACCTGTCACTGGGTGCCAGCAGCCAGCACAGGTGGTAACCTGACTGGCAGTAGCTCTTGGCCAGCAGGGCTGCCGCGACCTGAACAAGGGAAAGAGCTCTGCAGAATGGCTCTGGGAGGCCTTGCTGGGCGAGGTGGGGCCTAGCTGTGGCACAGGGGACCCCCGGGCTTTCCTGCCCTGTATTCTTGGCCCTCTGGAGTCTTCTCCTGTGAATTTTGAGGGAAGAAAACCTGCTTTTAGGACTTGAAGGGAACCCTTCTTCTTCTTGGCACTATTGTGCTTCCATCCCACAGATAGCGCAAAAGCCCAGAATAGGACTATTCGGGAGTGGCTGGCACCTTGGAACGGATCCCTTCCAGCCAGAGGGTGAAGGGGTCTAACTGAAGTTGCTGGCAGAGTCACAGGGCTGTTCCAGGCCAGGCTGTGACCTCCCCTCCCACGCAGTTGTCTGCTGAATGCCCCTGAAGGGATGAACAAGGAACCAGGCAGCAGGAATGGCACCTGGGGTGGGCGCGGGGGCTTCTGATGGTCACTCTGCCTCTGCACCCAAGCGTGGCCTGATTGACTGTCCCTGCACAGTATGTGTGTTGACAGACCAAAGGGGCCTGGCTGGAGAGGACACCACTGATACAAGAGAAGAGAGAGGCTGAGCAGGTGCCGCCCCTGTCGCTAGCTTCACCAGCCCCAGCCACCAGCCATCTTAGCACACAGAGGAGATTCTCACAGTTTAGGGGCTAAGTGCCAGGAAAGAAGGAAGGACCAGTACACTCCAGAGCTGGCGTTGGATGGTGGAGTCCAGGGCAGCTGAGGAGCCAAGCCGGGGAGACCGGCGCACAGGTGGCGGTCCAGCCCTGGGAAGCACCAGGGCCAGGCTGCATGGGACCGATGGCTGCCGAGAGGCCAGCAGGCAGCTAGCTGGTGGCCCACTCTAGATAGAGAGAAGCTGTCGAACTGTGTCATGGAGGCCCTGACGGCAAACCGGCTGAGTGACACTGCCACACCCTGGCTGCAGGCACCTCACACATCTGCCTCTTTCCAGGTGCAGACAAGACACACACACAGTGAGGCCGATCGCCTGAGACTGAGGGCTGTGTCTTGGCTCCAGGCATGCAGGGTCAGCGCTGCCCTGCAGATGGGTTTACCACTGCTAGGGAAACTGCCCATCATTAAGACAACAAAGACAAAACAGCCTGGATCATGGGCCCCTGGGAGCCCCAACTCCATCTGGCATCTTACTGCGGCAATGTGCTCTGCCCACTTCCCATTACACAGGGTGACACAGGGTGGGGAAGGACACAGAAGCCACCAACAACCTGGGCTGGTAGGAAGCAAGGTCTCTTCTTTGACCCTACTGCTGAGACCCAAGCCTCAGGTGTTTCAGACTCTCTTAGGTGAGTGCAGGGATCTATAGCGGGTCTGGGGCACCAGGTGACCTGATCACCAGCACCAGGTCAATTAGCCTCTTGTCCCTTCACCAGGTACAAAGTGTGGCAAGTGCCCAGAGCTGACTTTAGCATGCTGAGCCCTAGCACTCACCTGACAGCCACCCAGCGAGAGGGACGAGCCAGGCAGGAAGCATCTGGAGACACAGGGAGGCATGAAGTCACCTGCCGCCCAAAGACTTCTAACAAGGTAACTGCCCAGGGAAAGGAAAATCCTAGGCCCACTTCAGACTGATGCTGACTGAGTGGCTCCTCCCGAGGGGCAGAGCTGGGGACCAGGTGCTGCTCTAGTTTTGCCCTTGGACAGCCCTGGCCGACGGTGTCATCAATCTACACTCCTGGACAACCCAATGGGGGCATGGAAACACCTGCGTTCCTGAGGAGACGGGAAGGCAGTCTCATTAATTCCCATCGATGCCCACCAGCCCCATGCAGGCCGGCCCCGCTCTGGATTCCAAAGCCACACAGATCTCTGAGAAATTCACAGGAGAAAACATAGTAGGCTGCTGTGACAGTCACAAGCCCCTGCTCAGCAGTGACAAGGCTTCACTGGGGGCACGAGGTGCAGGACTGGGAGCACTGAGGCACTGAACTTCCTCTGGCTGAGCCACTCAATTCCCTCACGAGGACGCATCCCATGGCCAGAACCTCTCTGGGGTCTGGATACGCCAGGGCACTGTGCCTGGACCCCCACAGCTCCCACTAGCTCAGATGCACTTCCTCCTATCCGAGGCTGGCAGGGCTGCTGCACCCAGAGCACTAGGACACCCGGACAGTGGCACACACCATGGTGTCCTATGACTGTATTGACTGCCTGGGACAAGGGCTTCCGTGTGGTCACCTCTGAACTGCCTACACTTCATGTCTGCGGTGTCAAAGTACTGCAGACCACAAACAAATCTCCCTCTGGTACCTACAGGGGCTGGCTCTGGTCCTCCTCGAGATCCCCAAATCCAAGGGTGTTCAGTCTCTTACATCAACTGGCACCTGTGTGTAATTAAGCCAGTTCCTGCCACCTGCACTGAGTCAGCTCTAGATTACTTGTAATATCTAACACGAGGTAAATGTTTGGTTCACAGCTGTCAGTCATACTTTTTATATGCATTATGTTTTGTTGTTGCATTGTTAATTTTTATTTTCCAAATGTTGCTGGCTCATGTCTGTGGAACCCAAGGACACGGGGAAGGACTGACTGCACTGAAAACAAAAAGCATCTGTACTCAATGACCGGCACACACACTGTGTTCCCTTTTCTTCTGAAGTAACACCGATGAGCTGTGGGATACTTAGAGGATGGGGAGGAGGGAGCCGGAAGCAGGTGACAGGGGACCTCCCAGGAGGGGACTCAGCACAGGTGGAAGGTGGGGCAGGAACAGCAGGGTCAGAGGACTGAGAGACGCCGCCGCCTCCAACCCTGACGGCGGCTTGACTACTGGGTCTACCGAGGGCTGTGCTGCCAGCTAAGCCTGGCACGGAGCTCATTTAGTCCTCATAATTATGTCCATGTACTGGACAGAGCGGGACAGCAGGGAACCAAGCAAAGCAGAGGAGGAGCTGGAAGCCCAAGCTGGAGCCTGCACCCTGAGGCCGGACAGGGACAGCAGGGCCACAGAGTGGAGAAACTGACCTAGGTGGCTCTTTCCAGCCTTAGGGTCTGCAGCTCCAGCCTGGGGAGAGGCCGGGCTGCCTTCCACCCACTTCCTCCACCCAGCTGGGTCCCAAGTCAGGCAATGGCCACAAGTCACCCTCCAGAATGTGACTTTCGGGCACACCAAGGCCACGCCACTGTGACAAGAGGCTGAGCAGTGGCCACAGCAGCAGTAGGTGGGACTCTGGTCGGGCCACCACCCTCCCTGCCTGCTCTCTGTCCCTCTCTTCGAGAGTTATTACTCCTTGGCTTACCATGAGGCGTGGGAAAGCAAAGAGTACCGGGAGCTCCTCGCCTGGGGGAGGAAGCGTGAGTGCCAGCTATCATTCTGGGTCCCTCAGTGGTCTGTCTCCCAGAAGCAGCCCGCCCTTCCCCGGGTTCAAGGACAGGGCATGGTGGGAAATGGTGCTCCAGATGGAAGGCAGAGCAGCGCCTCCTGGAATGCAGGTAAGAGCAAGGCAGGGAGGCGGAGGAACCCAGATGAAGCCTTGCTCAGGGCTGAGGGGCCTGCCCTCTTCCCGGAGCAGGAACTGCAGCGGAGCTGGAAAGCCTGTTACCCAGCCCCGGGCAGGTGCAGGAGGCCCACATGCCTTCTCCCTGGTCCTGCACCTCTGCACTCTAAGGCCACCTGTGGCTCCATATACGCTTTACCTACTTATATCTCCAGAGTGAGATGCATTTCCAACAGGCCCTGCCCTACCTCTACCTCATGCCAAAAACTTATATATATATATATATGTGTGTGTGTGTATGTATGTATATATATGTATGTATATATATGTATGTATGTATGTATATATATGTATGTATATGTATGTATATATATATTTTCCCCCTGAGTAGAAAAGTTACAGGTTTACTGCCACCCATAAATCCATTACCTCTAGGGAAAAAACAGTGCCACTCTCTGGTAGCATTTTATTTTTTCTCTTTCCTTCTTTCCATACTGTGGATTGAACCCTGACATTCCCAGCCTTCTGATGGCGTCTCACTAAGTTGCCCAGGTTGTACTTGAAAGTTGTGATCCTCAGATGAATGGGTAAAGATGTGGTGCGTATGACTGCAATGGAGTACTGCTCTGCTACAAGGAAGGACAAACTTGAGTCCCCGGTAGGAAAATGGATACACCTTGAGACCAATATGCTCAAAAACAATGAGTCAGATCCAGATAGTTAAATATCAGGTGGTTTCTCTAATATGACAAAACGAAACCATAAAAAATGTTAAGAGAGATGGAAGAAAGTAATAAGATAGACTTTATGGAGAGGGAAAAGGAAAGTAGGGGAGTGAGACAGTGGCAAGGGAGGAAAGGTATGTGATATGTAAATTAAAAAATAAAAAGAAACTTGTGATTGTCTTGCCTCAGCCTCCTAGAGTGCTAGGACTGCAGGTGTAACATCAGCATCCAGTGTATTTTCATAAGTGGATTAATTTTCTCTAGAATTTCTGGGTCTCTTCTTTCATTTTATGTTTTCCTAAGCTTTTATTTTTAAAAGTTTTTAGCAAAACTGCAATTGTAGTGTATGGGGGGTGATGGGTTTTTAAAAGCCTCTTTCACACGGCAAACTGCTGCACACAAACACTTCCCCATGACATTTAGCTGTCCTTTCAGAAGGCCCGCAGCACCTGCCCACACTCCAGCAAACCCCTAACTCGACCCACTGCTGGCCACTGGGCCGCCTTCGGTCACTGCTAATGTTGCACCATTGCAGCCAATTCTTACAATCCCAGAATGTGTTACTGGGTACAGTCACCTGGCCTGTCAAGTCACTGGGCACACAGCAGAGCCCTTGTCTCAGCCAGAACCAACAAACAGGCGTGCCCTCCAAGTGGGGTGCACGCCCTGCTTCCCATGCCCAGCCCACGCCCTATGCCTGGCCCTGGATGCGAGTGGCTGGACCAGGAACAGTAGGAAGAACCACTGGGAGAGGGGACGGGAAGCGAGGAGGGTGGACAGGGCTTCTGCCACGCACCCCAATCTTATAGATGGCGGGAAGTAGAAGGTACACTCCCTGAAGCGTGCACACACTGACCACCCAGAGGTGTGGCGCGCCCGGGGCCCCCAGACCAGTCGTGCTGCCAAAGTTCTTACACAGCCAGAATCCAGAGCAAAGCCACCTGCCTCAATAAAGACTGCAAAGCGTGTCAGGCACCAGGCAGGTGGTGGCTCCTGTCATCGTCGGCTCATGGGCCCTGGCTGCACTGACTTTAGCCTCCTCTAGGACTCTGTGACACAACCGCCCTCAGTGGCCCCATACAGACATCCTTGATACACAGCTCCCTGGTTTCCTGCCCAGCCCAGAATTTGTCCTCTTGTCAAGAGATATAAAACTTTTTTTTGAGACTGGGTCTCACTTGTAGTTCAGGGTGGTCCTGAACTCACTACAGAGCCCAGGCTGGCTTGAACTTACATCACTCCTCCTGCCTCAGCCTCCTAAGTGCTGGGAGAGAGAGATAAACCTTAGTGGTGACAGCCACTAAAAAAAAGCAAAAAATGTCACCAGTGCTAGCTTCTGAAGCCTTCACAAGTGACGTCTGGAGCCTGTCACCTCAAGGTCTCCAGGAAGGGTGTGACGGCACAGGGCTCAGGGCTCTTCCCAGTTCCATGGAACGACACTGGCTCTGACTTGTTTTCCAAACAGGTTCTTGATGTCTCTGTCCCTCTGTAACTGTGTGGCCCTTCCATTCGGAAGTGGGCCAAATGAGATTCCATTAGCAGAGGATACACAGGGAGGCAGGATGCCCTCCCTAGAGTCACACAGGGTGAACCCCTCCTCATTTCTGGGCTCTTTGCTACTCAGCAGACACGTGAGTTTTTCTCATGCTCTCCCATCCCCTTGACAGAAATGTGACCCTGTCTGCAGTGCCGCATGAGTACGTGGCAAAACCATCTCTGCCTCAGGCAGGCTATGCAGGACAGAAGGCACTGTGGGGCCTAAGCCAGCGCAGCGTGCCTGGGACGGATTCTGCGCTGGCTCCTTTCTCAGCCCATTACAGAATGGCGCCCAACTGGTGGGTGGCTAGAAGGGTCTGTTTGACCCAGATGACTCCTCGGAAGTGACATGCTGGCCCACGCTGACTGGCTCCAGTGCCAGGCTCTGATCTTGAGGACACAAGCTGAGCACATGGTCAAATGTGACACCTTCCCTGAAAGGAGGTACTGGGGCTAAATGGGAAAGGACAGCAGCCGGAGACAGGGCATCTGGCTTCCAGGCACAGATCTGTCGCCTGGTAAGGAGCAACCTTGGGCAGGTGACCAAATCAGAACCCTGTTTCTGTGTCTATGGCCTACAGGAGTCCACAGAAGCCTTGCAGGATGCCTGTGAGACCTAAAGTCTAACTGAATCTCATAACAGGTCCACAGCTTTGACAGAGAGACACCTGCCCCACTGCTCAGTGCCCCGGGCTCAGCACATGTGCCAGGAAGGGGTTTAGCTAAGTGAACAAACACACATTCTGGGAAGCCAGCAGACACTCTACTGCTCCTGTGCTGGGAGGTCAGCAAGCAGACTGGCTGTGGCACAGAAAGTGACTGCTAGCCAATCCCACTTTCAAGTGCAGCCTGTCAAGTTAGCCATAGTGAAAATAAGCAATCAAGACCTCTTCAAAGTCTTTCTACTCTCCAGGGCACTGGCAAAGGCCAGAGCAGCACCTGGAGCACCAGAGCTAGGCCATGCCACCCTAAAAACCAGGCAGGCAGAGGAGGAGGGCGAGCCCAGTCACGGGACGGGGTGCAAGGTGGGCATGCCCTGCCTTCAGAGGGGAGGGTTACATCAGCCCAGCTCCTGGGCCCTTAGGAGGGCCCAGCAAGACCCAGAAGCCCCTATGATGGCATCAGTGCCCACAACAGCCACGGAGCTTAGTGCAGGGCGAGACCCACAGATGTCTAAGAGCACTCTGTCCCAAGCCTCAGCTCCGCAGGCCCTCCTGTTCTGGCCCAGCATCAAACGGGCACAGAGAAGCCCAACACAGCAGCTGGCTCGTGAGGCTCTCTGCAGGGTGGATGGTTGGGGTGGGCTCAAAGGATGCTCAGGCAGTGACGTGCTGTGATGCCACCAGGCTGGCCATGGCCCAGACCTGGGGTGGAAAAAGATGGGGGGGGGGGAGGGCTTTCGAGGAGGGGGGCACGGGGGTCAGGGTGGGAAACCAGGTGAAGCTCAGAGTAAAACTGGCTTAGAGGGCTGAGGAGTGAGCAGCAAACCAGGCACAGGCATGGGGAGGCTCCTCAGGGGATTGGAGGCCAGGCTGGGCAAGTTTTACGAGTGCTAATAAATCCTCACCCGCTTCCTCTGTCTGTGCTCTCCAACTGGAGAACAGCAGTCCAGAGACAGGAAGGCGGTGAGAGTCTACCCGCCCTGGGGTGGAAGCCCACGGAATAAGAAATCAGGGTAAGGGGCAAGAGGCCTCCCACTGGGGGAAGAAACCATGGCCAGGCCATCTGTGTCTCTGTTCCTCACCATCTTGAGCCTGGGCAGGACTGGTTTCCATCTCTCACATACCTGTCCCATATGCCTGGAGATCTGTGGGGCACCATGGCTCGGGGTCTTTCTGCCCTCCATGCTCTCAGGGCTCAGAGACCTCAGAGACCCTGGGGCTTCCCTGCATGTGGCTTGCTGGGCCCTGAGGTCAGGCCTGGCCCTGCCCTCCTTGCCGGCCTCCCTGCTCTCTAGAAACTTCCAAGTCCCAGGTTTGAGGCTGGACAGAACCAGGCTAGCGGGCCTCTAGGCTCTGCCGCTTGGGCAGTGTCTCTGCCACATGACCTGTGGATCCATGGGCAGCCCTGGCCTGGCGTGGGGCAGAGTGGGTGCTCCTCCTCCCAGCCCCTGCGGCCCTTAACACTTGGCTGCTCTATTGTCTTTATTGCTTTTATAGGCTTTGTTTTCCCAGCTGGACCATAAAGTTCCTTAAGACACCTATGTTATTTGTTTCTCTGATTTCACATCCAATGGTAGGTGGTGGAGCAAATCTCACGGAGCCACCCTGAGATAACACTGAGAACACTCCGGCACACTCCCTTACACCTTCTATGCACTAATATTGTTTGAAAAATTAAGATCATACTGCATGAATTTTGTATCTCAATCTCTTCACTCTACACGACAAGGTAAATATTGTTTACCTACATTATGGGGGATCGAGCCCACAGCCTTTGCACTCAGCTATGCCCCCAACCCATTTTCAATTTTGATCTTGAGATGGTCTCACTAAGTTACTTAAGTGCCCAGGCTGGTCTTAAACTTGGGATTCTTCTGCCTTAGCTTCTTAGAGAGCTAGGATTAGAGGCCTGAGCCAGGGGGCTGGCTCTCCTATCAGGCATTCTTTAGAACCATGTTTTTAAATGTCTAGGAGACTCTCTAGCCTCAGGACCCACCGCCACTTCTGTGATGCACACATTAGGGAAGGGGGGGCCATGCTGGTTTCATACACAAAGAGGCCCGGGGCTACCCATTTGCCAATCACCAAATTACCTTACTTCCATGCTGATAAAATGCTTTGGCTCCTTTCTTCTAAAAAACTCACTTCCTATGAATGAGATCTATGGTGAAAGCGGAACTGGCTAGGATGCACAAGCCAGGGTGGTGAGCTGGTGGGCAGATATGGGAGCCACATTTCCCTGCACCTGTCCCTTGCGCTGGCATCAGACCCATCCATATGGGAGGAAGTGGGAACCCCCAGTGGCTTGGCTTGGCCCCTCCAATCAAGGGCCCTTTCTGCCTGCAGGCAAGAGTAGGGAGGAGGTCACTGTAAGGCTTGCTTGCCAAGCTCAACTCGCATCACAAGACAACAGCCAGGAGTGAGAAAACACTGAATTCGGATGAGACAGGGCCCAGAGGGCCATGACACAAGTCTTCAAGTTTCCAAAGGGCATCAATGTGTTTGTGGGGTCCCAAAAGGTAAACCTAAGAGAAAGAGACAGAAGCCACAATATTCTGGCTCTAATGTTCCAGCCAAGCGCGGCAGTGCATGCCTGTAATCCCAGCACTGTGGGAGGCTGCAGCAGGAGCACAGCAAGTTCAAGATCACCCAGGGCAACTTAGTGAGACTTGGTCTCAAAATTAAAAACAACAAAAAGGGCTGGGATCCAGCTCAATATGAAGACCCTGGATTCTATCTGGAGTATGGGGTCTGGGGAGGGGGGCTCTAAATCAGCCAGTATAATAAGGTACAGTGGAACCCTGGAGGCCCAGCCACCTGGAGGGCTGAGGTAGAACAATTATTTGAGCCCAGGAGTTTGAGACCAGCCTGACAACATGATGAGACCATGTCTCAAAACCAAACCATCAGCCACTGCAACGTAAGGAATGAACAGGCTACAGTACAGTGATGTAGTGAATCCCCCGTCACCGGAAAAACACCACGGCAGAGGAATCCTGGCTTGGAGAAGACGACCAGATCACAGGACGTCAGTCTCTTCAGCCAGCAAGAGCACCGTACGACACAAGTGCACCCGTCATCCTAATTCCACAGCAGCACCGTCTGGGAAGCCCCTCACCTTCCAGGTGCTCCTGGTACACCGGGAGCCTGGCTTAGTGGAGTGCCCTGCATCTGGGACAAGTGTCGCCAGGGCACATCTGAACCAAGGGAAAGACTTGTAGCCAACTGACAATCAAGCCACGGGTGCACACACCACAGCGACAGTGATGGAATCTGTACCACACTGGAGAGGGAAGGTCTCAGGAACAAAATGCTCCCCTTCCCCTGCTTCCTTCTTGCTTTTTTTTTTTTTTTCTAGTTGCTATATTAATCACCTTAAGGCCCACCTGGCAGCTTACATGCAATGAATGACCCAGGATGCCACTCACTCATGGCGTCAGGGCCACTCGGAAGTAACTTGCACCACCCATGGTGGGCCTGCTGCCGCTGCCCATCCGAACTGCTACAGCAGGGTTCTGGGAGGACTGAGCTGCTCATTTCCTGGGCTGAAGGTCCTTCTGGCATAGAGGGACAGGCGCATCCTAGCAGAACTATGTGCCTTGTGCAGACTTCCGGCCCAGGGCCACACTGCTCCAAATGCCCATCCTGCTGCTCCCTGGTTGGGAACCCAGGCAACACTGGGGAGACAGCTCCAGAGTCATGGGCTACCCCAGGTCTGGGAGCTCATCCTGTCCAGAGTGAGCAGGAGAGGCTGGAGAACACAAGAGCTCAGCCTCTAAGAGCCTGGAAGACGGGAAAGGCATTCTGTGGTCTGAGACCACTCTCCCTTGCCCGTCTGACACCAATGTGACGAAGTGGGGCTCCCACAGAGGGAAGGCCCTAAGTGCAGGGACAGCCAGGGCCCAGCTGTCCTCGCTCGCTGGCTGAGACCCACCTACATCACAGTCTGTAGTCTCTCCCCAAGGAACAGTGAGTCAGAGGTTAGGTCAGAAAAACCAAAAATATCCTCACTTTAATTTCTGAAAAGACAAATAAATTGCTATTTTAAAGCAAAGTTTTTAAAAGCTGAAAACCAACGGCCCCCAAGCTAGATTTGTTAAGAGTAGTCTGGTTCAGATCTCCCCATAGGATCTACAGATGCAGATGGCCCTGCACGGTGGACAGTTGTGGTCAGGGTCCCTCCTGGAAGCCACAGCCAGATCCTTGGGCAGATACTGAACTCTATCCCACCAGCAGGAAATCACCACAGCCCCACAGGAAGTGGAAGGTGGGTGGGGGGAAGGCTCTGTGGGCTCTGACCACAGCCCTCACCTGCAGTCAAGTGAAGTGGGCCAGGTGAGAGAGACCTGCCTCAGGGCAGGTGGTCAACTCAGCATGGACTCTAATCTGTGCTCCAGGCACAGGGAGAGCGGGAGACATGCCTTCTCCTCCTGAGAAGCAGGGCAGCACGGGGCTTGTGAGCTTCACCTCAAACTGGACTTCTAGGCAACTAATGCAAGAAAGTGGCACACAGCACGTTAATGGTTACACTTGTGGCTCATGCCCACACAGGAGAAGAAACCACATGGCACATGGCCCAGAGATTGGAACATGACCCTTGGACTCAAAGGCCTAATGTAGACTCCACTCTGCCTGGTACAAGCAGTGTGACCCCGAGGAGGCCACGTAACTTCTGCATTTCACTTCCCTCAGAAGGCAAACGAAGACAAAAACATCAGAACATGCCTCAGGACGGCAGGGACGCCACTGAGCGAACACATGCACAGCATGGAGAAAGCGGCCGCACCCAGTGAACACTAAGGAGACACGCCGGCTGTCACGGTCGTCACTGTGGCATCACAGGCCTGCTGCTGGGGACACAGGGCTGGCTGTGAGGTTAGCTGCCCTCGGCTTAGCCCACTGCCCACTCTGGACCCACAAGCAGGCCCTGGAAAGGGCTTCGAAGTCAGTAATAGTTCTTCAGGATGACTGAGGGAACACTGCAGCCCACAATCCTAACCAGGTCCCTGCTCCACAGGGACTCAGGGAACAGACACTTGGGTTTTTCTCTTCTTTTTGACCCCTTTTATTCTGCGAAAGAGTACCAGTTACACCTCAGTCCTTTGAACCACTGCACCTGCCTGTCTCAGGGCCATCTCTGAGGCCACCGCACCTGAGGCCATGCAGTTTCCCACCAGGCCTCGGCTGGGCGGGGAGGAAGACTTTGCCTCAGCGGCAGCTTACTTGACAACAAAGTTTTTGGAAATAAAGAAAACTGCTGGTATCCAGCTGAGACGGGATCTGGAGTCACTGCAGGACACTGAGCTGTCCTGTCCATCAGAGCCTGGGGTGACTGCTCAGAACATGCCTCACCACACAGTGCGCGGTCTCAGAGAGGGGCAGGGAAGCCCTGAGAGGGGACTTCTAGAGAAAGAGCTCCCCATGAACAGTGGCTGGGGACAGGGTAGGAGGGGGACCACAATCAGAAAGACGGCACATAATGCTCAGCTGACTTCTCAGTGTCTCCGTTCCCCCCATCAGGTCTCCCTAGGATACGGGTCTACTTCTACGTACAGTTTGAGACTCCAGCAGGGCCGGGGCGGGGGCCAGGTGACCCGCAGGCACTTACCAGGAAGCGGACATCATCAAAGCCATTCAGAAGCAACTTGCTCTCATACTGCTGCAGCCCGACCGACTCCAGCCACTCCCCGACGCTCTGCTCCAGCGTCCGCGAACCTGACGAGAGAGGAATCGGCAGACGCTTGAAAAGGGAAAAACCATTAAGGCGGTAGCAGCGGCACTCAGAGGAAGACAGATGGCACTGCCACATCATAGTCATTACCATAAAGCAGCCAAACTATGCACTATGTACAAGAGACCAGAGAGCAGCGGACACGCAGCTCCTCTTCGGTGTCCAGGCCAAGGTCAGGGCCGGACGCCACTACCCAGTGTGGCGGCTGCTACCCACTCATGCCCTCAGTCTCAGCTGCTCAGGGCTGCGACTGCACATGCAGAGTCTGCCCAGGGGTCGGAGGGACGCCACCCCCACGGCTCCAGGTTCACTCCTTGTCAGTGGTCACACCGAGGCGCTGTAGACAGTCTGTCCCCACAGGCACTACAGGGGTCCGGGGGGTAGCTCCTAAGCGCTCCCCTCATCCATGCAACTTCTGGAGCCCCCGGGGGGCTGTGGCGAGGAGCCAGTCCTGTGACCTTGCAGCATGAACCAGTCAGGCGAGAGCACACATCTTCATGCAGCTGAGGGGACACAGGCACAGAGCGAGGGCTCTGGGAAGGAAGCAGCGGTGGCTGTTCACAGGGACCCAGCACATGCAACACAAGCAGCACAGAACACGGCAGGGGGAGAAGAGAGACTTTTACTTGTTTTCCCCCAGCAGTCCCGGAATAAGCAAACCATGGCCCCTGCCCTTGCTGCTCACAGGCTCAAGGCAGCAAGGGGCTGAGTGGGACACATGGAGTGGGGCAGGGGTCAGGCTCAGGTGTGGCTCTGCTGGAACGGCAGCATCGTGTTCTACTGGGCTACACAGCCAGCAGGGCCAGAGCCCACCCACGCTAGACACTGGTGGCAGGCGAACAGGGTGTCTCCGGGGTCAGGAAGCCGTCCACAGGGCCTCCCTGGGCCCAACTGGCTTTCAGGAGCTGGGCATTCATTTCCCTCTTCTGAGAGTAGCTTTTCCTGGGACTTGTGCACCTGCTCCGGTGGGAGGTAGGCGGGTAGATCCCGCTCTTGGCTACAGAAGAGAAAACTCCGCCAGACAAAAAAGAGAGGAAGAGGTCCTCTGTCAAGTCTATTCACATTCTGTGCAGCTCCCGCTCTGGCTCGGCGATAAAGCCATAGCTGTCTTCCAAGGGTCTCTGGATGTCCACAGTCTCCTCTAGCAGCGCGCAGGGCGGGGAGGACATTTATGTGCTATGCTCCTCAGTTAGGACAGGGACTGTGGCCAAGCAGGAAGGATGAAGTTCAGCCCGTGCTGGTAGCTGTTCTGAGCTGAACGCCTCAACCCCCAGCTACTTCTCGGGTTCTTGCAGGCAAGAAAAGGTGAAAGGAGGGAAAAAGAGAAGAGGAACAACAACAACAACAACAACAAAAAAAGAGGTGCTGGGAAGGAAAAAAGAAGAACCAACTACAAAGACATCACCTCCGGCGAACTCTCGACGCGGCGAAAGTCATCCCGTCACTCCCGGGCACGCTTCGCCCTTCAGGGCAGGACAAAGACAACTTGCTCGGTTATTATCTGAGAGACCCTGGTGACCAACTGTGGCAGCCTCCGCCCTCTTCTCTGTCCTCTGATGAATAGACCAGGGACCAGGATGGCCTCTGGATGCAGGTTGCAGCAGCACTCTGAGGCGTCGTATCTGGGGGTTCCCGAGCTCCCTGGCCCTCGAACGCGGGCGTCCACTCCAGGGACTAAGCTTCTGGCTCCTGCATGCTCAAGAGGTCCAGCGGCCCTGGCTGCTGATTCATTCCTGCTTTTAATCCCCCAGCCCGGCAGCTGTGGTCCCGCCTGCCGCCGGTGGATGTGTGCGCTTGCAGAACCGCAGCAGAATGCTTTGTCTAAAGGCTCCTAGGCTCCACGCTGCCGCTGCCGCTGGCTCCACAGTCCTTGCTCACTCTCAGAGCGTCTGGCCCTCCCCTTCCCTCCTCGCCTGCCCTCCCCCCTTTCACGCTCAGGAAAATACATCAGGGATCGGACATCGGAGCAGCGGCTGCTGCTGAGGGAGATGGAGACAGCAGCAGCAGCGGGCAGGCGTGAGGTGACAGATTCCGTGTGGCTGATGTGGTGGCACAGATGTGGATGTGAGGGGCACAGGGGCAACTTCACCTCAGGCCCAAGGGCTGGAAACCACAGGTCCGGAGGAATAGGGAGAGGGCATTCCTAAAGCTTTCACCAACAGTTTCTAGGAGAGCCAAGAGAGGGGACAGAAGAATGACACTGCCCCAAGGGCATAGCCTGCATGTAAGGGACCCCCACCTGCTACTCAGGGAGGACTGTGCTTCTCATCACAGAACCAGGCAATGAAGTCGGCTGCACCTCAGGTGAGCATACCAAGGGCATCCCCCCAGGCAGGAAGCCACGTCCAGTGCCGGCCACACCCAGTACAGAGGTGGAAGGGGCGGGACAGCCAAGGCCAGGCCTGGGAGACTAAGACCAGTCCTAAGGGCTGCCAAAGTGGGGCCAAAAAGGCTTCTGTGTCCAGAAAGCACTCTCTGAATACCTGTACCCCAACAAGCCGTAGACAGAACTGGAGGAGAAAGGGCTTTGTGTCCAGGGAGATCGAACCAGGACCAGAAGGATCCTGAATCCAACCACCGCTCAACAGTAAAAACAGGCCGGCTTGAGCCAAAGAGCCAAGCAATTTTCTTCCGCTTGACAGAGCAGGCCTTGTTGAAAAGCAGCCACAGTGGCTGTGTGGGTGGGCAGGCTCACCCCGCTTTGGGCTCCTGGGAGCTGGTGGAGAGATAAGTTTGTCTTAAAGTGTCAGGGATCCAGGAAACCAGCTCCAGTGCTAGTGGGAACCCAAGGGCCCATGGGTCTCAAAACACTATGGCACTCTGATGCTGTAGTCAGGCCCTTCAAGGCAGATCTTCTGTAAAGCTGTTAATGCTCCCAGGAGTGATGCGCTGAATCCCTCCCTGGGATTATAAGCACATTATAATCCACCTGGGAGGCGGAGGCAGGAGAATTGCCATGAGTTTGAGGCCAGCCTGAGCTACACAGTGAATTCAGGGCTAGCCTGGACTACAAAGAGAGATCTTATCTCAAAACACAACTGAACAAAGCTGGTAACGCTGAGGACTTTCAGGAGACCTGGCAGGCCTGCATGCTGAAAGCCCGCTCCTCCCCTCAGTCTGCCAACATCAGGACCATGTCTCATCTCCTTGATCTTGAAACCAAGGACAATGGAACCTCGATAAGGATAAACGGCTGTTCTGCTTTGGTGTGAGCCATGGGAAGGTCCTCCCAAAGGTCCTCAGGACAGTCCTTCCTGGCCCACCATTCAGCCTGTGGGCAGGCCGGGCTGTCTGCGTGTGCCCACTCATGACTTCCTAAAGGTGGGGTATGAAGTGTGCCTTAGTAAAATGGATATTC
Organism: Ctenodactylus gundi; assembly: GCA_004027205.1. Classification (NCBI taxonomy): domain Eukaryota; kingdom Metazoa; phylum Chordata; class Mammalia; order Rodentia; family Ctenodactylidae; genus Ctenodactylus; species Ctenodactylus gundi. Next base: position 123,193 of record PVKB01001281.1, on the reverse strand, counting down.
AAGCAAGACTGCATGCTATGGTCCAGACACTCAGGGTACGGAACATCTCGCCACTCCTGTGGGCTCATGACATAAGAATGGGTGGGCGGGCCCCGATGGCAAGGAAGAGCTCGGCCCTAACTCCTCCCAAGAGATGACTTCCCAGAACTGCTGGGCCGAATCTGAGAGGCAGTGGTCTCTTCTGACTGGGGTCCTCAAGCACACGTAGGAATTTTAACTCCTCCTCCTCCTTGAATACAGCAGGGTACAGGAAAGTGGAGGCGGCTCTGACTGAACTGACTGCTCTTGATGCCATCCCTGACCGTCCCCAAAGCACAGTTTTGAAAGTGGCATCAGTATTTGTCTCAGTACTGAGCACCTGTTTTCAACACTCAATGCTTGGAAAACCCAGCAAGCACATGTGGAGCGTGAGACCGCTTGAGAGAGCGAGGGCAGTCACCGGAAGGGGACCTGCAGCGCTAGCCAGCACCACCGAGACTAACCAAGGCAGACCAAGCCCAGCATAGGCCCCTCTGCTGCGGCCCCGGGGCAACAAGGCACTGGAGGAACTGTCAAGACTAAGCCTGGGCTCCAAAGTGATCTGTGAGTTCAGGACCAGCCTGTAACTACAGAGCAAGTCCCTGTCTCAAAACAGGAACCAAGACTGAATGTGAAAAGGTAATGATTTTATTGGCAAACAAGTAGCCACGTATGCACTCATTCTGTTGATACTATAATCAAATGTAGACGAGCAGCTGGAGTTCAGAGAGAGTGGCTGACTTGCCAAGAAATGTATCTCCAGAGGCAGGATTTGAACCCAGGGCAGAGGCTCCCAAGCCCAGGCTCTTCCCAGAAAGACCACAGGCCTCAGCAGCTTTTTCTCGGATGCGCACACTGCACCTCCAGCCACCAGAATTAGACTCCCTGCCAGACCACAGAAGCCTAAGGAGGAACTGCCACTCAAGATGTCAGGTCTGCCCTAGATGGAGAGTCCCAAGTGAGCAAAGAATCCCACCCACCGTGCAGGGAGACTCATCTATGGGGACAGCTGGGCTCTTCCAGGATCGTTTTTAGCCTGGGCACTCTGGTGCCAGGTCTCTGGGCAGAGGCTGGCAAGGGGTGTGAGAAGTGTGCTGAGAGACACTTATGACCATCTCCTTCCCCGAAAACACAACGCGTCCTGACCCACACATCCAGGAATCTCAGCTCAGATAGCCTTCCCAGTCCTAGCTCACACACGGGACATGGGCGCATCTACCAAGGGCCCAGAAGAGAGTGACCAGGGGAGCAAGAACTCGGAGCACAAGTGGCAGGTGACTCAGTAGACTGAAAAAAATAATCAGACACAGGAGAAAAACCACAAAGTCACCACTCCAGCATTCCGACACAGGGTAACCCCCACGCCTGTGTTCTGCCCCGGCTGTGAGTGCAGCAGCCTGGCACCACGTGCTGACAAGGAGCCAGAGCTACCTCAGGCACTGGGTTTAAGCCGATGTGACAAAGTCCACATTTATAAAATTGGGGGAAACTGTTCATTAAAATAAAATATTTTTTTTCTAAGTAGGCAGCCTCAAATTGAATTCATACACAGTGCCCCTCTCACACGCAGGGGAGCCTCGAGCAGGATGGCCATCCAGACACAGGGATTCTGAACCGTAAGAGCACAACACAGCCTGCAGCTGTTCCCCCTTCCCCAAACACCCGCCCGTGTCACCAGGAAAACCTGAGCCCAGAATAGCCAGGGGTCTGGGTTCCACAAAGAAGTGAGTGGCTGCAAGGTACACTACCTGAGATCTTCTGCTGCTCCTGAGAAAAGTCGATCCCTTCTCCAATAGAACTCATGATTTTCTCAATCTGAAATGGAAAAAGAAGAGAAGTGTCAAGAGTTGCCAGCTCACAGCCAGTACCACTCAGGCTGCCCTCTTGCTCTCTTCCACACTGCCCTCCTCTGTCCAGCTCCAACCTTGATGGTATCACGATTCTCTGCTGCTCCAACGTATAAGAGCTCTTCTCTGGCCCAGCCCGGCAGGGTGTGACCTGCTCTGAAGGAGTGAGATGGTGACAATCTGGGCTCGCTGCTAGAAATGCCAAAGAGCCTCCCTTTCCCAGGCATTTGTGTGTCATTCCAGGCCCCAGCAGGCACCAGTAGATGATGCAGTAGCAGGCCAGATCTGGCATGTTGTACCGCTCGTGGGGGCTTGAAATTCCCCGAGGACAGAGACTGGCAGCTTTGCTTCATGCAACACCCCAACTACATCCCCCAGGTGTCTAAAGTAATCCTTGCAAACGGTGTACACTCAACAGGTACATGTTAGCTTGTGACTGACAGCTCTGAGGTGTAGACAAGCAGAGCACCTGCACACAGGAAGCTCTTGGTGGCCAAGGAGAGGCAACCACACAACCCCACATGGAGGCCCTTGTGCTGCGTGGAGAGAAGGCACAGACACTCATCCTTCCCCTGACCACAGCAGACAGCTAGTCTGGAAGCCCACGAATGTACCAGCACTAGCCTCTACATGAACCACCTGCCCAGCCATCTGGCTCTGGTCACTCTGGGCCAGATCCAAGCCCCCACCCCAGGGAACCTGGCCAGGGGCAGGACAGCGAGGAGGAGCTGCATTCTCTTCCTCCCCTCCTCCTCCAGCTTTGCTACAGTGATAATGAGCTCATTCACTGCTTTTTCCAAAGAAACAAAAGAGGACCTTTTGTACCAGGGCTTGGATGCTTTTTCCTCTAAGTGCAAGTAAGGAGCCTGAGCCTGACAATCAGGAAAACAACTTTCCAGCCAGCCTCCAGCTGGCAGGCAAAGAGGCACATCTGACACCCAGCAGACAGCACAGGGCAGGCGCCTCTTCCCCAGCAGTCCCGAGCTTGGAGGTATTTCCCTCCAGCCGCAAAGGCTCAGGTATCATCTGCCTGCTTGTTAACACAGACTGTGAACGACCCACCCCGCAGCTCAGCGAAACACAACAGACTGGATCCCTGAGCAAACCAGGAATGCGTTCCTCCTACTTCCTGGCACTTCGAGTCCAGAGGACAGGCATCAGAAGCAGGTGGCCCAGGCCTGTAACCCCTGCACTCCGGGAGGCCAAGGCAGGAGGACTGCATGTTCGAGCCCAGTCTGGGCAACTTAGTGAGACTTGGCTGAGAACCAAAAAATAAAAATGGGCTGTGGATGAAGCTCCGTATGAAGGCCTTGGGCTGGATGCCCCAGTAAAATACACACGCACGTGCAAAAGCGCACACGCGCGCATACACATACATATACATATACACTTATGTTCAGGGCAAGCCAGAGGTTATACACTTCTCCCCCCAGGAAGGTACCCCTCTCCCAGGCATTCAGGTTTAAGTCAATCTGACAAAGCCCATATTTGCAAAAATAATGAGTGATAATTACTTATTAAAATATTTTAGTAAGTCACCTCAAATTTAACGCGTATACTTTCCCCTCCAATACGGAGGAGTCACGGCTCTAATAGAAATGAGATGTCTGTCCAGGTATAGGGTTTTGGGGAGGGGAGTTGAGGTGCTGAACTCAGAGCTTTCACTCCAAGCTACACCCCACCTCGCTGCCCCATCCTTTTTTATTGTTTGGCAGAGGGTCTTTCTTGCTAAACTGCTAAGGTGTGGAGAGGCTGAGCTTGACCTTGGAGTTCTCCTGCCTTAGCTTCCCAGATGAGAATTACAGGCCCATGCCAACACCTCCGGCCAGCTCTAGGGACTGAGAACCATAAGAGAATTCTCTCCTGTGGCTCTCTTCCCCTGCAGCACAGGGGAAGAACCCACACAGTACCTTTACCCTCCCAAAGCCTTGAATTTCAACATAGGAAAATGAGAATAGACACAGCTCCCACATAAGGTCGTGTGGATGAACAGTATCACGGACACACAGCAAACGTTTAGGTGGAGATCCAGCCCATGGTGAGTGCTCAACAAAAAGCCAGTTTGCTTGTCCTCTGTTGTCCTGAGTGCTCCAGCTGAGTAAAGTCTATTGCTTTCTCCTTTTTCAGTGCCAGGAATCAAACCCTGGGCCTCGTGCATGACAGATAAAGTGCTTCACCACAGTGAACTTCAGCTCCGGCTGAATGTTTAAATTTTAAAAACACTTATTTATATATATATGCCTACACTGTTTGAAATTCAAATGATATAAAAGGTATTCACAGAGCAGCCTCCCCCATCCTCTGTCTCAGCGGCCCAGCTCTTCTGTCCAGAAGCGGTCAGCGTAATCAATTTCCCAGGCGTCTTCACATTCTACTCAGCCAAGAAGGAGTGGTTCCTCTCCTACCCTCTACTAACAGAGATGCTGGGTACGAGCTATTCAGCATCTGGCTTTTTCCCCCTTCAAAAATCTATCTTGAAGTTTTCCCATAGTTCAGAGCAGCACGTAAAAGAATAGACAGGCTACTGTACCAGGGTACGGCTGTGTGGGAATTTATTCAGCCAGTGCCTGGCTGACAGGAGGGCACTTTGCAATCTTCCTTCATGTAAACAGTGCCATGAAGCATAGCGCTCGAAAGATACCCTGTGCACAGGTGCGGGCAGCTCTGCAGGATGATTCCCATACTTTTCTTGATGGCCCGCCAGGCACAGCACCAAAGAGTCAGAAATAGGCCATGGACACCCAACCCCATACCATGCCCAATTTTGTTAAAGACCTTCTAGAAGCAGGGTGCTGACTAACTCACCCTGTCATTATCCCAGGATGTGCTTATCTGTAACTTTTCCCTACGCTCAGATTTAAACTTTTTCTGTAAAGCCACATGGTAGTGTCCCTTTTCCTGGGAGGAGCACCTCTCTCCCACTGGAGAGGCTCAGGGATGCTTGAAGACCAGGGCCAACCTGCTCCCAGGCTGCATGCGCCACCCTGGCGCTGCACGAGACCAGGGCCAGTTCCTAGTGCCTGTGTTACTTCATCAGATTACAGAAGCCTTGAAGCAAGGAGAAGAGCAGACACCTGATAAATATCTGCTGGTTTGTCTTTTCTCTTTTCTGAATCAATTATGGTGGTGGTGGGGGGTTAGGGTATTCAAGGTGACTTTTTTGCTACATGGGGTGGGAGTGGGGCCCTGACTCTTAGGCGGGCTCCACCAGCCTTTGTTGGGGTGGGAGAATCGCTACTACTAGTCAAGGGTTCTGTTCCTGCACAGAGTAAAGAAGCAACTCACTGAATGAATGAATGAATGGATAAATGAAGAAGTAGTTTCCATTTATGTAGACCCAGCAGGGGAAAGGCTCCTTACCCAAGGCCTTGCCAAGGAGCTGAACTGGACGTGGAGAGGTGACTCCAAGCTACCTTTTAAAGTAAAGTTTGTGAGGCTGCAGGAATGGCTCGATGGTTAAAGTGCTTGCCTAAGTGTCCGATTCCCCAGCACCACATAAGCAGGGTGTGGTGGTGCATGCCTGTCATCCCAGCACCCAGGAGGCTGAGACAGAAGGATTGTGGTGAGCCCAAGGCCAGCCTGGGCTCATAGTGAGTTCAGGACCAGCCTGGGCTGCAGAGTGAGACCTTGTCTCATAAATAAATAAATAAATAAATAAATAAATAAATAAAATTTGTAAAGTAATGCATTTCATTACTGGTAGAATCACCTAATACACAAAGCCCCCTGGGGCCTGCCCATTCACTGACTGTACAATTCCTCATTTTGCCACAGGGTCTTTTGAAATCAAGGCTGTGCCGAGGCAACACTCTGTTGCTTCTCTGCCATACCCTTTGGTGGGGCTGGCGGGGAGTAGGGGCTCCAGACCGCAGCCCAGGAGGGAAATGCTAATGGACACTGTCAGAATGATTTTGTCCAAACTAGGATGTGTGTTTTATTGTTCTGTGAACTGCTGTAGCTAGGTCAAGCTGAGAAGACTCCAGTTTACAGAGGAACTGCGGGTACCCATTTTACTGACAGTCTGCAACCCAGGGCCCCTTCCTTAGCAGGTGGAACTCGCCATGGCAGCAGCTTGAGCCTGAAAGGATATGGCAGTGAAGGGGCCCTGTGAGTGCAGAGGTGGGCAGGTCCCACCCAGCACCACAGCACACGTCGTCCGGGGCCATGGACTTGGCTGAGCTCTTATCTTGGGGTGTGCACACGTGGAGGAGTTCAACTCTCCCTGCCTCACCCTAAAGCCTCAGAACCAGCAGAGAGAACATGACCGATTACACCACAGAGCCACACTCTGGGTCACTGGCCACTGCTCTGACCTGCAAGCTTCATGTCACGTAACAGCTGAGGCTGAAGTTGAGCGCTAATCTGACCCGACTGCTCTTCCCAGGCACACTGTGCCTCTGGGGGATGCGACTCTGGGGCGAGGGGAGGCAGGTAGAGTGTAACGGAAGGGTGTGGCCCACTGTTCTCTTCCCTTTTTGCTGTTTGGATAAGGGACACTTGCTTTTATAATGTACTTTTCATGAACTATGATAGAAAACATGCATCTGTGTTGGTTAAGATAAGACTGAAAATTAGCACTATAAGGATGACTGAGATAAAAAGAAATGCTTGGAAACGTTCCATTTTCACTGTGTGCGGGATGATGTTCAGACTTTTCCCCCAACTAGGGTTGTAACATATAAATCTCCCTATGGCTGAAAACAGAAGCAAAACCAAACAGTCCAGATATCGCTGCTCAGGCCATCTGACGTCTGTTTGCTGAGCCCACAGGACCCTGCTTGCCTGAGGGCTGCCATGGAAGGTGATCACCTACAGTGAGGGCCAGGTCCCACCACTGCCATGTGGCTGCTGGGCCACTCAATGACACCAGTCCCTTCACTGAACACTGGAAATGGAGTGGGGTGGGGAGGAAACTTCCCCAGGTTCTGATGAGTCCTGCATGTGCCCGGATGTGTGTGAGGCACAGGAGGTCCTGAGAGGACCCAGGAGGAACACAAGGGAGCCCAGCATGGCCCAGGGCTGCTTTTAGAACCACACACGAGGACTGCCAGAATGTGTGGCCCATGTGCCTAGGAGTGGAAGTGCCAGGGAGAAGGGGGTGAAAGGCACGGGAATATAAAAAAGGTTGGGTCCTGACACTTACAAGCCCCTAGCAGGCTCCTGACATCTGACACTCTCAACCCCCTTTGGGCTAAGACTTTCCTCTCAGTCTCTCTGGGCCTGTCTCACAGAGCTGGAGACACCTACCTCTGCTCTCCCATTCCCGATGCGCAGCACCTTACTGGCCCTGAAACACTGCTCTGCAGTCACATCTCTAATTTCATTGTTTCAGTGGTGCGTCCTAGAGACATTAAGGGACCAGCAAGGACATGGTCTTTTCTTTCAGGCCCCACCCTGGCTTGAGAAGAAGTGGCATACTGGAGGTGTCCAGTGATGACAGCTCCCAACGTGCTCCCAGGCTACTCACTATCGTACCAGCGACTCCTACACTAATAGCGCAAGAGGGTGCAGGCAGCCAGCACTGGCTCCTGGGCCACTTGGGGTGCTATGGCCCCCTTCCCTCTTCGGTGCTAACCCCCAACTCCCTGTGGCCCAGAGAACCTCGGCTCACACCAGTATACATACACGTCCTGTCCCTCTTCTGGGGGAGGAACTGGGAGCTCTGATCCAGGGCCGACTCCCAGACTTCCCGCTGACGGCCCTGTGCTCGCTTCTGCCACGTGGCATTGGAGCTGACTGTTCTCAGGGAACTCAAGCTTCCAGGGCACTAAGTGGCTGACCCTTCCCTCTGGCCTGATGGCCTTGCCGAGGCAGCGCCCGGCACCCAGGAGCACAGCGCCGAGGAATTGAGCTTTCACCTCCCCAGTCACCCAGGTCCCACGTCTACCCCATCACATGACCACGATGTCCACATCAGAGCCTCAGGCCGCAGGGGGATCCAGAAGACTGCTGACATCTCCATTCCTGGCCAGGAACCACACACGAACTCATCACCGTCACTGTCTTCTGCCTCTCTGCAGCAGACAGGCTCTCAGCTGAGAGCGGGCTTTGATTCCACATCGAACAAGGGTCACTGACCCGGGTCTGGGTTATTTTTTTCTGTTTCCTCCTAGACAGAATTGCACACGGGCCTTAGGAAAGATGGATTGAAGTAAATTATCTGTCCCAATTTTCTAACCTTGTCAACTGCTTTTGGGAGAGGGAGGCAGAACGGTGGGAGAGGAGGAAGAGGTGGCAGGGAATGGTGAACACCTGCCCCGGGCACTGTACCCGGGCTCTGCAGAGCAGTCTGTTAGTCTTGGCTTAATCTGCTCTCCCAGGAGGATACTCGGTTTGGTAGCACATTTACTCCTGTTGCCAACGCTCAAACCCCCTTTCCACCACCAACCTTCCTCCCGTCTCCCTTCTTCTACAAGTCTAAGAACTGTTTTTCCCTTCTATGAGAAAGGTTCATATTAAAGCCTGCCCTTAGCGGGGTATGGTGGTGCAGGCTTATACTCCCAGCAACTCCGGGAAGCTGAGGCAGGAGGACTGTAAACTAAACACTATTCTGGGCAACTTAGAAACATAGAAGAACGAAAAGCCTGCCCTCTGTGCACGTCCCAGGCCGAACTGGTAGAGAGGGGCCTCCATACAGCTCAGGGCCCCGCCCGTTCACCTTGCCCACAATTCTAGGGTTGCTGCTGTTGGTTCTGACTCTCCCAGAGCACCTTGCACCCCTCGGCCACCAGCTGGCCTTTTCCCAGCCCAGAGGCTGGGGCTTAAGGCCAACTGGCAACTTAACAGGAAGGAAATACGTGGATCTGACGTGAACGCGACATAAAGGACATGTGGAAATGGACAGCTGCCACTGGCATTCTCATACCATCAGAGGCCACACTGAAGGCAATACTTAACCCAAAGCCCTGAGAAACTGCTAAAAGAAAAGTGGGAGACCTACATTCCAATTAACTTTACTATGGCCTGCCACGTAATTTTGGGTTACGTGCCAGGTGCTGGCTTTAATAAGTGGGACGACAATCTGAAAAGATTAATGAGGATTATGTAGTTGGGTTCTGGTCCAATTTACGTAATCTACTTTGCACACGAGGTGGCGTGCTTTTTGGAGGGGGATGGGAGGGCCAAGGAGAAGCCCTGGCCCTCAGAGAGCTTCCGCTCCCCATGGGAGTGCGGCTGACCTGCTTCCTGGCTTTCCGCACCACTGCCAACCTCTGACCTCTGAGCAATGTTCCCTTGGTCCAGTTCCTTCGTAGTTTGAATTTCATAACCAGAGGATGGCTCTCTTAGTCTGGCTAGATAAAAGCGGCCCAGAGAAACCACGGTAGCTTTCCATTCCACTTGATTTCCTCGGCACAGTGGCCGGGGAAAGGCACCCTGCACCCATCACCAACTCAGGTGTTACGTGGGACCAAACAACTTACTACAACCTCAGGGTAGAGGTAACACTAGATCATGTGTACTCAAGATGTACAAAACGAAATTAATGGACTTGGTACAAACACACCATTAGTATCCATTAGCTACCTCGAGACTGCCTGCAGCTTCCTGCTAATTATCTCTGAGCCTGTGAAACTGGAAGAAGTTGGATAAACGATGCTGACAGGACCCTCAAACTTCAAAACACTTAACGTCTCTCAGATAATACAGAAAGGGATATGTACTGCATTTATTCCATTCATAGAATGTTCTAGAACAGGCAAAACTGACACTGGAAAAACATCAGGAGTGGGGGCCAGGGGAGGGGATGGGTAAAGACTGGCTGGGAAAGGCATTAAGGGAACTTTCTGGGGTGACAGTAACTTTCTGCATCGTGATAGGAATTGGGATCACGCAAATATATGTAGTTGTCAAAACTCACGGAATGGCAATGTGATTTATGCACTCTGCATAAATTTTACCCCCATAAGTAGAGCTGAAATGTACCCACATCTACAATTTATTTATTTATTTATTTATTTATTTATTTTTTTGTGGTAATCAGGATTGAGCCCAGGGCCTTTGCACTGAGCTACACCCTCAGCCTGTTTTTGAGACAGGATCTCATTAGGTTGTTGTTAAATTGTCCAGGCTGGGCTGGAACCTGCAATTCTCCTGCTTTGGCTTCCTAGAAGGCTGGGTGGGATTATATGCCTGAATCACTGGGCAAGGCACCTGTAACAACTTAATTTGAAGTGCACCAAAATTAAGCATGAGTTCCTAAGTGGACCAAGGGATCAGCAGATGGACAGGCAGGATAAAGCGAGTATAGAAAGCTGTCAGTTACAGAACCCAACTGCCACCTTGGGCCACACAGGCATTCATTATGCAAGTTCTTTCAAGTATCCTGTAGTTCCAAAAAAAAAAAAAAAAAAAAAGAAAGAAAAAGAAAAGAAAAGAAAGAAAGAAAAAGAAAGAAAATTCAGAACAATGAGAGGAATCTCTTTAGGCACCAAGTCTTTTAGAAAATAGTAAATTATAAGATCAACACTGGTTTGAATTTCACCTACAATGACTCTGGGAGACATGCCACCAAGCAGACATGCCCAGAAGGCAAATGAAACAAAGAGAAAGGAATGTGGGAGTGCTGACCCCATCCTTTCCTGACAGTCTGAGAACTCAATTACCAGTATTTCCACTGATAAGCAGACCCCAGGACATTGGTTTGTGTCAATCAGACCCAAAAGAAACTGATCTCTCCATTGTGAATTATTTTGGCACAGTAAGAAGCACATCAGCATTTTGCGAGCAGGACCTTCCGGCACCCTCTGCAGCCTGAAGTCAATGAAATTAGGAAACCAACCGGATCCTCTGAATATTAAAGGGACATGGGTATGAAAGGCACTGAAAGCTTTTCAGATCACCTTCTCCTATTGTAGGTGCTCCTGCAAGACCCCTCTCTCTTTGGAAATTATTTTTGAACAACAACATTAAAACTCCAGCCTAGCCAGGCTGTTGGTGTTGAGTTCTCTCTGTGCACTGTCAGCGGGTCCCTGCTGCACTGTCACAGATGACTGGCTGCCAGTGACCCAGTTCCTCAGGGCGCCCAGGACGCTCCCGAGACATGAGGAAGTAGGAGTAACATCATCCACAGTCTCAGCCATGCATATGTGGCCACTGCCCGAGGCGCCACCTACCTAACTCATGGTGTCCAGCTTACTCCAGGTCCAACTTCTGCTCTACTAAAGCTCAGGGCAGAATTATACCAGACTGAGATTATCAGTAAGGCAGTTAGTATAGAGGTGGAAAGAATGAGAACCTCAGAATAAAAAGCTTGAGTTTGAACTCTGGTTCTGGCAAGGCATGGTGGTACACACCTGTTAATTGCAGGCACTTGGAGGCTGAGGCAGGAGGACTGAAAATTTGAAGCAGCCAACCTAGAGAACTCAGTCTCAAAAAATTAAAAGGGCCAGCCAGGACTGTAGCTCAGTGTGAGAGGCTGAGTTCAATTTTCAGTTTCGTTAAAAACAAATCTGGTTCTGCTATTTCCTTAGCTGTGGAACTTTGCTGACTTTCAATTTCCTCTCTATAAAGTGTCAAAAAGTTCTTCACTCACAGGATCACTGTTACAGGTAAATGCCTTGGTCTCCCTTCTTGAAGCCTCATTTTCCTCTAAGGCAAAATGCAGACATCAACTAGGGCGCTGGAAAGATCTGAGGCAGTGTTTAAGAGGTCTGAGAGCAGTCTTCGGTTTCCAGGTGGGGTTCTAACAAGGAGCTAATTTATTAAGACAGGGGGCTGAGCAAGCTGTGCACTGCATAAAGGACCCGGGGTCTTGGGGGAAGTCATTCATTCTCTGAATGACATCATCCTAGACGACAAGATTCTTACTGCTGTGGGCACAGATGGAGAGATCTGCTCCTCCTCCCAGGCCGTGTCTGCCTAGCTGCTGGGAGACTCCAGCCCCTGCCATCCACCCACCAGCCACAGCAGGAAGTGTAAGGAGCTGCTGAGAACCTCCTCCTTAGGAGAAGGGGCTGAGCCTCACCATTCACTCCCACCCTGGAGCCTCTGCCCCCCACCCCACCCAAGATGTGTGCCTTCTTGCAAGGGAAGCATCTGCAGTTCTTGTAAACCTACAGATGCCAACCCACAGAGTTCACCTAACCCTGTGGCCCAGCTCACTCCCTTAAGAGAGATTACAAAGAGTCTGAAGTCCTAATTCACATTCCTCAGGTTCCAGAACAATCGGAATCTGACCCAACAAACAAGCTAATCAAAACTCAGGTTCCTTTTTTAAAAAAATCTTTTGTTAAAAAGACAAACCAGAGGAAAGAACTTCCTGCTGGCTGAAAATGTTTAGAATGTCCAGGGTGAACAATGGTGCACTTCCAGACACTCAGCGGGAGGTCCTGTGAGGGAGGTGCGCGCTTTCCAAGGGCAGCTTTCGGGTTATGAGGCAGGAACGTCCAAGATAATACCAAAGCCAGGACCAGGAGCAGGGTCTTGCCTGGGTCAGAGAGAAGGGAAGGGCTGCGGCCAGGTGCTACCACAGGCACACCTAGGTGGGACTGGCTGTCAGCCCTGCAGCTCTGCAACCTGGCCAGATGCCTGGGGCCTTGGCGTGTCACCTGTAACAAGGACATCACCTTGCAAGTCTGTCCAGCACTTCCACCTAGGCAGCCTGCCAGCTAGTTACCAGCACACTGCCGGCTCCCTGGGGACAGGTACCAGCCGGTGCCCATGTTCACCCCGGGTCTCTCCTATACACCAGTGCCTGCCAAGGAGGATGCTGACTGAAAACCGTCGAGGCTGCTGTTTATGATGGTTATATTTGTTGATGAAAACAAATCAAACATTACCAAAATGATGAGGCAAGCACACAAAGCTGTCTCTGTGACAATCACGTAGGAGGGAAACAACAGTAGGCTTCGCAGATGTAGCAGGGGGAAAATGTGCTCTTGAGGTAGATGTAGCTGGAGAAACAAACTGAAGAAATTCTAGCCGGGCCTGTGGGTGCCACTGGCCTGTAATCCCAGTACTCTGGGAACTTGAGGCAGGAGGATCATGAGCCTAGCGTGGGAAACTCAGTGACTTAGCAAGAACCTGGCTCAAAATTAAAACTAAAAAATCATCTGAGAATATAGTTCAGTGTGAAGCTCTGTCTCTACCTCCAGTACCAAAAAAAAAAAAAAAAAAAAAAAAAAAAAAAAAAAAAAAAAAAAAAAAAAAAAAAAAAAAAAAAAAAAAAAAAACCCCAAAAACAAAACAAAACAAAACAAAACAAAACCCTGGTGGGACTCCAGGAGGCTGAGGCAGGAGGATGGCAAGTTCGTGCCCTGCCTGGGTAACTTCAGCAACTTTGTGTGACTTTATCTCAAAAAAAATCAGAAATGAAAAAGGATGTAGCTCAGTGTTCATGCCCTGGGTTAATCTCTAGGATCATTAAAAAGTACAGAAAAGAAAAGGAGTATTCTATAGCTAAAAATGGTTAAATTCTGGCTTTGAGAACGTCAAACTGTAAATGCAGTCAGTCAATTAATTGTGCATCACAGCTGCGGCTCCGCCCTGGAAGAGGCCCCAGCTCCACACCAGAAGAGCCCAAACACCCATCACCTGGGTTTACATCGGTAAGTTTATATTCCTCTTGAAAATGACTTCCTACCCTAACAGGATTTTGTAACTAACCAAAAAAACTCCATTCCATGAGCCATATCTGAGGCTCCTACAGGAGATACATGTGGAGAGCTGCTGGGAGAGCCAGGGCAGAGTCTGATCAACCGGGCTATGCTGTTGTTCTCAAACCCCTTTCCTTATCAACAAAGTTTGACTTCCCAGGGACGCAGAAATCTCTGGCTGCTTCTTCCTAAAAAGTCTCTCCAAGGGCTGGTTAATAAACCTGGTGACTCCCAGCATCCCTCTGGCCCATCTTTCTTCCTCACTGAAGATCAAGTTTAGGCAATGCCTTACCATGCCACCCACGCTACCTCGGTCCAGGGCCATCCAGCCAGGGTCTTGCCTGCTGGACCTTCCCGTTACACACAACAGGCGCCAGCAGGTCATGGGTTCTTATATCAATCCACAGACTCCCGTTCATGGGCAACAGCAGTGGGTAAACAGGAACTGCCCTCAGCCCACCCAGTTCCTAAGCGGGGAGCACACAGACAGAAGGGCACAAAGTTGACACAGACCCTCCCCCTCCACGCGGGCCCACTAGCAGCCCTGGGAGGCAGTGGGGCCAGGGAACGAAAGCAGCCGAAGTCCTCTCTGCCTCAGATGCACCTGGCAGCTCCAGGGCATTCTGAGATTGTTCAACAGAAAATGGCTAAGGCAAGATCCAGTCTGCCCAGCCCCACCTCCAACTCCGTCAGGGAGCATTAAAAAATTATGGAAATGGCAGCCTCGCAGTCCCCAAAATACAATCTTAGAGGCAAGAGTCCAGGGGAAGAGCAGGTACATGGCAGGCAGTTTCAGAAGAGCAGAGCTCAGACTCAGCAGCGATGACAGAGCAAATGGGACGCCTGCTCCTGGCTGGAGGCCCGACAGAGCCTTCTGCACCCACGCCTGCCTTCCTGCTGCGCATGGAGACCTCAGGCCCAAGCTTGCAGGCCTTTGCCCCTCGAGGCCACCCCAAGCTGCACCCCTTAATTCCTTCCAGGAGCAGTCCAAGTCATCGATGCTCTGCTCTGCTGTATGTGGTCGAAGCAAAGCTTTATGCTTGATGTGGCAAAATGTGTCCCATACCTAAACCTCGTCTGCGCACAGGGATGATACCATTTACTCATAGCTACAACCCAAGCAGAGGAGCTGGCACACAGCAGGTGCTCAACGAGGGTCTTTTGTGGACAGCTGTGCCCACAGTCCCTGCTGTGGAGTTCTCGCGGTGGGCCATGCATTCTAAGGCAAACACTCACAGAGGCAGGCCCAAGGGTATAGTTCCAGGTCCTCTGACACACACAGGCTTCCTCTGCATTTCCCACTGGTGCTTCGACCAAGCACTGGGTGAGCTTAGTCAGTGCCCAGTGGAAAGCCACACAGGGAGCTTTTAAAGCAGGTACACCCTGATTCCGAGGGATGTGTCCGGGACATACACTGTTCTTGGAGCTGAACTCTTTCCTGAAGAGGGAAGGCGAGGAGGCAGTGGTGGCCCTCCACCACTATTAGGTGGGCAGCACCTTTCCACCTATGATTCCTGCAGGTACATCTTCGCTGCCTTGCCACGGGGTCCCATCAACATCCTCAGTGACCTCAGTCACAGAGTTCTTTCAGAAAGAAAGGAAGGAAGGAAGGCTGGCTCTAACTGCTAAATGACCTAAGATTATCATACTATGTTTTCCACAGCAATAAGGCAGGGCACATGCCAACCCCTGAGCATGCCCTTCCAGAACGCTTTCCCTCTTGCTGGTCCCCTGCGGCCACCACTCTCCTACCAAGTGTCGTGGGCCTCTACTTTTCTTTACCACTTGCATCAGTATCCCAAACACTGTAGGATATTGTCTTTCCTTTTGGACAAGGGCATAAGACTGTCTTCAAAGCGGCCCAATAGGTTCTGGGACCACGGCTCCCAGCAAGGGGCTCAGGCTGGCCAGTGAGGACAGGGGAGGCCACAGAAGGATCCTGGTGCTGCAGGAAAGGCAGCACCAGCACAGGCAGAAGCAAGCTGGCTTCTCGCTGAGCCAGATACCATGAGTCCTGAGGAAACCTATTCCCCTATGGGAGGCAACAGGCCACAGTTGGGGCCCACACCGCATGTTAAAGTACTCTAACAATCATGAGAGACAACGAGAAAGAACATGACCTTCAAGAGCCGCCTCTGGGAAGACTGCCTGCCTAGTAGCCCTGTGGATGGCACTACACGTTGGCTGGGATGGAAAGTCTGCAAGGTATAGCCATAGAAGACATATATATATATATATATATATATATATATATATATATATATATATATATATATATTTTTTTTTTTTTCTGGGAAACAGAGCAAGACAAGTAGCATGCTGAGTAAGAAAAGGCAGAAAAGATGGTCACCTAACCTCAGGCCTTCGAATGGGGTGATTCCTGGGCCACCCACCTTGAATTGCCATCTTCAGCCTCGGACTGCATGAGGCTGAACCAGTGTCAATTGCTCTGTACGCACTGGCCACTGCCACTGATCACTGGGAGCTCTGAGTGTGGCCCTAGGCAGCAGGGCCTTTCAGACAAGGAGAGCTGTAACTCAGGACACATCTTGGGAGAATGTTGGTTAGAGGAAACATGGTCAGCTGGCAGTGGTGGAAGGATCTGGCAGAGGGCCCAGCTGGAGAAAGGTGCTCATGGCATTGCAGTAGGAAGCAGAGAGGGAGGGAGGGAAAGAGGGAGAGGGAAGGAGGAAGGGTAGAGGGTCCTTGCAGGTCGTATCCCAATAATCTGCCCCTTCTGACCAGGCCATACCTCCTACCTGAATAGGAAATCAATAGACTAACCCCCATGAGTGAATCACATTCCAAACACAAGATTTTTGGGGACATTCTCGGTCTAAAACACTCAGGAGGCTGAGGCAGGGGGATCTTAAGTTTGAGGCCAGCGTGGGCAACTTAGTAAGCTACTGTCTCAAAAAAAATGAATGTTTTTAAAAAAGGGCTGGGCACTCCTCAGACAGAGGACTACTATCTAGAATGTACAAAGAAAATTAGGCCTCCCAGAATACAAGACCTGATGGGCAACTGAAATAAGTGTAGTTCTCAGAAGTAGTCTGAACGGCCAACAAACATACGAAAAAATGTCCAGCCTTCTTTAGCCACCAGAGAAATGCAAATCAAAATAATACTGAGCTTCCGTCTAATTCCAGGAAGAATGGTTGGTGTTAAGAACTCTAAAAACAGCAAATGCTGCTGAGGTTGTGGGGAAAAGGCGCACTGGAGATGGGACAGTAAACTGGTAACACCACTATGGAAAGCAGCATGGAGATGCCTCAGGAAACTGGAAACAGATCCCCGCAGGACCCTGCTGTCCTTCTACGAGTCTTCTCAAAAGAGTTCAAGTTCATCATATGAGAATGATACATGCATTCCCATGTTTACAGCAGCACAAATTACAACAGCTAATGCTTGGAAGCAGCTGATAGGCCCATCAACAGACGAATGGATAAAGATGTGCTATATTTACACAATGCAGTACTACCCTGCCACAAAGATAAATTGGAATGATTTGTAGGAAAATGGAGGCACCATGAGACGATGATGCTCAGCAAAATGAAACAGACACAAAAGGTTGAAATACTGTATGGTTTCTCTATTATGAGAAAACCAAACCACAAAAAAAGCAGAAGAGAGATGGAAGAAAGTGAGAAGACAGACCTTGTACGGGGAGAAAGGAGACGTGCGGAGAGTGAGTGGGTGGGAAGGGGGAGAGGAAGTAACAGTGACTAAGATGTGATATGTAAACACACCAATTTCTCCAGCTGATCATTACTATTATGTATCACAAATACAAGCAAATAAAAGAATTTTTTAAAAGGGCGGGGGTGTGGCTTAGCGGTACAGTATTTGCCTAGTGTGTGCAAGGCCCTGGGTTCCATGTCTGGTACGAGAGACAGACAGACAGACAGACAGAGAGAGAGAGAGAGAGAGAGAGAGAGAGAGAGATGGGAATGGGGGAAGAGAAGAGGGTGGGGGACAGTAGGAAGAAAAGGGAAGCAAAAGTGATTTAAGATTTGAATTTGACACTGATATATACCAATTCCAAGACAACTTAATTATTCCGTATTGCTAACATATACTGATAAATATTTAAAAATACACAAAAAGACCTCATTTATTACTGTTGGAATAAGACCCAGAACAACTATTATTTTTAACATTTCTCATAATTTTACAACATCCCATTGTTCACTATTTATTGGCTCTCTGCTAACCTCTCAGCTTCCCATTTTTGTTTAACAAGCAATAAAATCTTCAAACAGCACGGTGTGCTTATTTTAGGTACAGCAAAGCTGGGGAGACACTGGGAAGCTTTGTTCCTTCCCCAGAGTTCAGGGGCAAGAGGGAAGAGGGAGGGGACAGTGTAGGCAGGCGGCCTGAGACTTTAGGAGATGGGAAGGTGGGGAAGAGGAGCTTGCTGGGACCCCAGAGGTCCTGGCACAGGCCAGGGTGCCAGGCTGGGTCACCCAGCCACACCGTTAATCGCAGCCCAGGAGCACGGCCTTCTAAGACTCCACCTCCCATGGAATCAGGTACCCAGGCACTAAACGGACTGGTGCAGAGAGTGCACTCAGCCTGAAGGATGGGACCAGAGACTAGTTTTTCTCGGGATGCTCTGAGCTCAGGCTATATACACACAGGCCTGTGATTTCACACACAACCTTCCACGGATGGAAATAAACAGGATGGATCTAGTCAAAACTGTGAGGCACACGACTTCTAACCTCTCTTTGTCCCCTTTGCTCCCAGAAGTGGGAGTATGTGAGACAGCTGGTTTGGGGACCAACACACTTGGCCCTTGGGCTCCCACATGTCAATGGGAACAGGACAGGGCCAAGGCCGTAGCAGGCAGGAGCTGCAGATTCAGCAAGTGGGGACCTCAGATGCTCCTTAGAGAAATCTTAATGTAAGTGATGAACAAACAGAGGCTCAGAGAGGCCAAGTTATTTACAAAGAGCCAGTACTGGGCCTCACCCTGCCTCTGGCCTCTCTGCCAGACATCCGCTGGCTTTGTGACTAGGGAGCAGCAGATACAGGGCAGCCTTGGTGACAACACCTCCTACTGACTGGACTGTGTCCGTCCCAAATTTCTATGCTAAAGTACAAACTCTAATGGGAAGGTGTGATGAGGCTTTTGGGAGGTAGTCAGGGTGACACGAGTGGCTTCACAAGGACAGGAAAGACTCCCGCTCTGTCAGGCACAAGGGTGCTCCCTGTCATCCAGGAAGCCGGCCATCAGTAGGAGCTGATACCTGGATCCTGGACTTCCAGGCCTCCAGAACCACGAGGGGTGGATGTCAGTTGTCTAGTCAGGTGTCTCCAATCCCGGGACTGTGGACCGATCCCATTTGGTGTCCTTGGAAGGACCAGGCCTCGTGAAAAAGAGGAGCTTCGTGCCCTTCCTGCTGTGGGTTGCCACTTCAAAGCTGTTCTCCAACAACCTACCACATGACAAACACCCCCTCACGAGTCTCTGATGTCAAAAAAGATTGGGGGCCACTAGTCTAAGCCGTCCTATCTATGGAATTTTGTTACAGAAACCCAGCCTCCAAAGGGCCGAGCCCTGAGGGACAAAGACCTGAGGAAAAGCAAGCTTTCTCACCTTCACCCTCCACATGTCAGGCAGGAGTGCACCCTAGCCTCTGGCGGGAGGTGGCTTCTATGTGGAGCACTGTGCTCTCCCACCTAGCAAGGAGACATGGCGTGGGGGCGTAACTCAGTGACCACAGCACTTGCTGAGGAAGCGCAAGGCCCTGGGTTCGATCCCCCAGCACCACACACTCCCCAGAGTGGTAGCAAATGCCTCTAATCCCAGCACTCCAGAGGCTGAGGCAGGAGGATTGCTGTGACTTCTAGGCAAGCCTGCACTGCCCAGTGAGTTCAGGACCAGCCTGACATACACAGAGCAAGACCCTGACCCAAACACACACACACACACACACACACACACACACACACACACACACACAGAGAGAGAGAGAGAGAGAGAGAGAGAGAGAGAGAGAGAGAGAGAGAGAGAGAGAGAGAGACAAGGAGACAAGGGCAGTGAGCCTAGACTCAGCAAGACTGAGAGTTGCCTCCCCCCTCGGCTGGGAGGAACAGGGACACTCCCACACTGTCAGCTTTTCATCACGACAAATAAGGGCTAAGAAATGACATGCCGGGTGGCTGGCAGAAGACCCTGGTGTAGCAGGGCAGCCTGTACACTCACGGGCCAGCAAGGACAACCCCAGCACATGTGCAATGGGCCCGGTACGAACAGGCCTGGGAACAGCACCATTTCCGTGTCTTCACAATAATTGCTTATTATGTCAGTGCTGCATATTACCACCGGCAGAAAAGGGTGAAGATAATGAAAACAGGACTTCCTTCTCCTGTCTCTGCCACTTTCTACGAAGCTACAATTACTTAATAACAAAAAATACGAATGAAGGAAAAAATGTGTTCACAAATTAACATAACAACTATCCTGCTTATACAAAAGAGGGACAACCGGCCAGCAGGCAAACACTGCCACGACAGTCCTGGCTGTCCTTAATTTTCTTTTACCCCGGACCAGTCACAGCTGGGCCGAGGTCAATCTCCGTGAGAACGCAGCCTCTGTCCTCCATCCTCACCGGCCCACCGGGCACGCCACCCAGCCTGCAAGGCCTGCAGGAGGCTCCCTTTCTCCCAGCCTGGGTCAGGTGTGCCTCCTCTCTGCGGCCTAGAGAGACCAGAACCAAAGGCAGGCTAGGACATGAGTGTGGCCTGGGGTTGGGATGGGGGAAACGGGCCTATGGGGCCTTGCTTGCAGGAAATCTAAGCTTCTCCTCTGCTCTCCATTCCCCTTACCATGGCCCACAAGCCTCTGATTCCCTTCCTTCCCTTCCCTGGAGAGATCTCATGTCAGCCGTTTCCATGTATTCCCCAGCCCGCCCCTTCCTGGCGGTGACACTGAGATCCAGGGATCATTCTCCCAGTACCTCTCCTTGCCTCCTGCCACCATCCCCGGCAGCGCTCTCTACCTGGGTAGTGTCTACCCCGTGCCCTCCTGAACCAGGTCCCGTGCCCTCCAGGCCTACACTCTGGGGAGCATGGTAGTTCTGGGGCGTTAGCATCCTGACCCACTACCTCTAGGGGTGCAGCTCTCACTTAGGCTGGCTATTCCCCAGCAGAGCTCCAGCCAGTGGAAGCTGTGGGGCCCAAGGTGTAACCTGCTTGGCAACCAATTTTTCACAGGTATACTTTCTCTTTCAGTCCCCCGCTGCCCTGCCAGGGCTTACTGGGTCCCTCCCAAAATACAGTAGCTGAATTAAACCCCTATTAAATTAAGATAGAGGAAGCCACAGGGAAACCCAAAAATTGGAAGATGGGAGCCAGGACTTCAGATACAGGTGGGTCCGTTCGTGGGGGTATGAGGCACATATGTGACATGATGAAAAACGCCGACAGGAAGGCTGCTGGCAGGTATTAGAAAGCTTACAGGGAACATGATTTGCTTGATTAATACTCATTACAGACATTTGTACGAACCTCTTTTCAACTGCCTAACTGCCGCTAGCCTGCAAATGACATGTGCCAGATAAAACTTGCGTTAAAACGTCCTTGGTGGGCCATGTGCTACGCAGCCCCACACCTGGGTCCTGAGTGCTCCTCACTGGGTGCTCTCATGGTCTGTTCTCCGGAGGGAACATGGTTAGGACTCGGTCTCACAGCGAGGTCCTACGGCTTCGGGGAGCATGAGCGCCACCTGCTACGGCCCTGACTGAGGCCAGGACGAGGTCTGCGGGGGAGGAGCAAGAGCTCGCACGGCACCCAGGTTCCTGTGGGAAGCTGGTGTTGCTGGGACCACACTTTGAGAGCCACTGCTCAGAAGGACATAAAGGAGAGAAGGGCAGGGCCACACAGCTAACCTTGTCCGTGAGCGCTGGCAACAGGGTAGGGTGGCCGCTCCTTGTACTGCTTCAAGAAAACAGGTGTGATTGGTTTGAACACTCTACACCACTCCGTATGAAAACCAGATTTGGTACACTGACAGTTCAAACCAAAAAAGGTAGAATCACTCTGTTACTCAAATCCCAGGAGACCTGGGTTTGCTCATTTATTCAACTAGTAAATATCAAGTGCCCAATTTGTGCCAAAGCAGTTGCTAAGCAACAGAGGTTTGGGTGCTGTCAAAGGTCACGTGAGACTGAGCAGGCTGCATCCTCTATTGGCCTTAGTTTACTAACCCATAAAGGAGACAACTTATACTTAGAAGCCCTCTAGCTCTGACATTTTGCAACAAAAGGCAACACAGCATCCCAGCCAAAGCAAATACACCCTACCTAGCAGTCCCGGAAGCAAGATGTGAAACGCAGGAGCCTGGCTGCGAGGTCACGCCAGGGTTCCAGGTGACGCCCAGCCAGCAGGCTTGACCTGGGGACCCTGCTGGCTGATCAGAGCCTAAATCAACTTGATGAATGCCCCAATATAAGGTGCTGCCAAGGTAAGTGTGTATTACACCCAATACCAACCAAAGGTGGCAAAAGCTCCCCAGCACGAAACCCACGTTCATAACTGGTACTTCCCTGATGCATTATGACATTTAATCATGCCAGATGCTGGAGGGAAAACCAGGGCTGCTCACTAGAATTAAGGATGCGGCGATAACCTCCTCCGGGGTTTGAAATGAACCTCGTGCTAACAGCCCTCCTGCTCAGAATGCAAAGGAGGAGGCAGGTGGAGAGAGGCGGGTGGCCACCTGTGAAGGACACTGCTGGTGACACAGCTCTAGATTGCTGGCTTCTGAATGAAGCCACAAGCCTTGGCCTTCCAGGCTCCATAGGAACCTGCAGGAACCACTCTTGCTTTATTCTCTTTTATAGATGGAGAACACCTGGGGATGAGCAGCAAATCAACTGTGGGGCAGAGAAGTGAGGCCTGCTGATTCCTAGCTGACCCACGCTGGTGATCTCCAATCAGTTTCAAGCCAGGCTCGAGGCAGAGGATAATTCTCTGAAAGCAAACAGCTGTGCTAAGACCAAATGCCAATGAGACACGAGGGTTAAACAGGTGGCAAGCGAAGTCCAGTAAGGGCTGTGCCGAGGGGCTGAGGCGTAGGTACACAGCTCAGCAGCCTTCAGGCAAGCCAACCCAAGGAAAGATTAAGATTCTTTCCTCATATAAACAACTAACATTTTTTTTCTCGGTCATATATAACAAATAACGTTTAGAAAACAAATTTGGCTCTAACACATCACACTTAAGTGAAAAACAGCAGCACATATTAATTAAAGCTCCCGACTCCTATATTCACCCAGACTGCTCTGAATCCCTCCTTATATGGAATCAGGAGCCACCCCACTTTCTCCAAGAGGGAATGTGTCCCTAACTACACTCTATGCCCAGCTCCTACCAGCATGCCTGACACATAGTTGGCAGAGAATAAATACCTGCTGATAAGGAAAGGGTGCGTCCAGGGCAGCCTGGGCAGCCACTGGCAACAAGGCTGAGAGCAGAGTTCTGGGAGCCCAGCCGGCGTCTGGTCTGTTACCCTGAGTGAGACGGTTTCTAGGCCAACCTGTTCCACCTCCTCGCTGGGTAATGAGTCCCACAGGTGTATGACACCTGTGTCAACTGAGCTGTTTTCTTCATGTGCTTAAGTTTCAGTATCTGAATTCATGATGCCAGGATTTGGGGCCAGGCTGTGCTCAGTGTATCTGTCCTTCTGCGATGGCACAGGTGTCTACCCTTCCTCGGCTCAGGCTTCTTCTCTTTAGACTCTCTTTTGTACATTTGCTTACAAACCAAAATCCTTGAGATTTATGACAGTTCGTTTCCTTTTCTAGCTCAACACTGAAGAAATATAGACACAATTACCTTAATACATAACATTTATCAAATGATGCAATGCTACTGGCCCAAGGAATAGCCTACAAAGCCTTGGAAATAGAGTTTAATTAATACAACTAAGAAGCATTGTCTAAAGCAAAGCAAATAAAGGACACAGGACCGACTTCACAGTGGCACAGCTGGTTTCAGGCACTGACTGGTGTCACTGAGTGGCCGGCACGTCCTCCTGCCTTCCTGATGCACACCGTGTTTCCTGTTTGTTCACTTGTTTTTGTTTTTGAGACGGGTCTTGGCTCTGTAGTCCAGGCTGGTCCTGAACTCACTGGATAGCCCAGGCTGGCCTCAAACTCACAGTAACCCTCCTGCCTCAGCCTCCTGAGCGCATTTTAGTGTATTCTAGAGAAACAAAGCTAGATACAAAAAGCAGGACAGCTAGTCCCAGGCCGCTCACTTTTCAAGTCTGGCTCCAGAGAGAAAAGAACCAGAATATGCTTGATGATGTCAAGAGAAAACTAGCCCCATGATGTGCAATGTGCTGCAGGGGAAATAGGGGCACTGAGCACATGGCTCCTTGGAAAACAGGAAACAGGACTAAGTGGCAAAGGAGTTATCAGGCTCACAAATTAATTCACCTTCGAGAAACTCACTGTCAGACACCTTTATGGACACGAGTGAAACATGAGCACATCTCTCACGGCCACACAGGCAGCAGAGCGCCCAGCTGTTGGTGGGCTCAGTGCCTGGAACTGTGGTGCTGATGCCACTGATGGCTTCATGGAAGCGCCCTAGCGGAGCCCTCTCCAGGAAGGGCCTGACCCGGCTGCCACCTGGGAAGTGCATGCCTTCTAGAGCACAGAGAGACTTTAATGTACCTCGGCAACAGACCACCTGAGGACCAACAGACTCAGTCTTGATTGACATCGATCAATCTGTTTCCGTCCTCTAGGGCCTGGGAGATTCCACACTGAAGTCTTTGTCAGCAGTGAAGTACATGCACCCATCATTGGCTCTGGCCCTAGAAACTGGCAGCTCTGAGTTGCTCCCCGGTCCCTTCCCCCGCCTTTCCCCACCACCACCCCCAGCAGAATCTAACTGAACCTTCAGGAGGAATTTACCAACAAAAACATCACCTGACTGGGAGCACAGCCAGATCTCTGGGTTAATACTCCACCACACAAGATTCACCAAAGCCTAATTTCAGGGTCAGCAGCAATATTTCTGATATTTAAAAAAATAGGCTCTGAAAATTAAAGAAAAAAAACAAAATCAATGTACAGGCATCATATATGCCAGAGATGCTATCTCTCTGCTCTACTGACTAAGCACATACAAAGCCCAAAAACGGCTTTAGACACATGGAGTCAGCTGAGGATTTGCCCAGTTATGTACCTGCTCTACCGTACAAGTCGTTCTGGGGACCCCGTAGACAGGTGGAGCCACCTGGGCAGCAGCTCATCTGTTTACTGAGATATGCTGCCTCGGACTGATTCTTTTCTCCTTGCAATTTCACTTGTTTAATTTTTATTTATTTAGGTTTTTTTGAGATAGGGTCTCACTCTGAAGCCCAGGTTGGTCCTGAACTCACTATATGGCCCAGGTTAGCCTTGGACTCACAGCAATCCTCCTGCCTCAGCTTCCTGCATGCATTACAGGTGTGTGCTACCACATCCAGCTTATGTGGTACTGGGGAATCGAACTCAGGACCTTCCACTTGCAAGGCAAGCGCTTTAACCACTTTATTCCTCCAGCCCCTGCAATTTCACTTGAAAGCACAAGCGCCAGATCAACTTGTACATACAGGATACCCGAAGGCAGAAAGAACTCCAACACACCCCGTGACGTTAATAAGGGGGGTCCAGACTCCCATTCTTTAGAAATGTGAAACTCTTATATTGATGGGGAAGGGGCAGGCCGTTAATTGTTATCATAAAACTTTTATTAGCATTTAAATGTTGAGCTCAATTCCCTCTTTCCAGACTAGTGTGTTTTAGTAAAACAATGTCGACTTTAAAAATGGGAGAATCAATCTACCAAACTGACTGAGGTGGCCATAAACCCCCAGCAATGTGCCTCTGCTAGAATCGTGAGCTTCTGTGCTTCTACTTGGGACCCAAACTGTTCTCAGTATTCTTTAGACTCTCTTGGATGCAGAACAGAGGGGCCATTACTTATTACCAGAGAATGAAAAAGAAAATCACAATTTAAGAGTGAGGTAAAGGAGATAGAAGAATTTATATCTCATTCTAGAAGAGAAAGATACCCATCTCCGTCCAAGCATGGCAAGGTCTTCAGTAATCCAAGCCTCAAGTGCTTGGAGGGACCGTGACAGTTCGCAGGCTCAGGAAACTCAACATCCTTCAAACTTCTCACCATCGCCTTGTACTCTGAGTGCACACGGTGGGCTGGGGCGCCTAGGGCCTTGTAAAAGCAAACCACCATCACTGCTCTGCGAGGGCTCCAATCTGGCTGGGGAGACAGGTCTCGTCCACCTGAACAAGATCAGCAATGCACCAAGTACCAAATTAGAGCTTCTTGGACATTGGCCGGTGGCTGTTCACCCAGGGAACTCCTCCGGGACTCCCTCAGCCCAACTGCACCTGGCCACTGGGAGCACTTCCACAGCTGGCCCTCTGCACCAGCCCTTCCCCTGCCTCCTGCCCATCACTGGCTCTGCTTTTTTCTTTTTCATTTGTGCTGTTGTCATCTGCTTGAACTTGTTCGTACTACAGCACCCAGGGGCCGAGGGTGGGCTGGCCAGGGTACTACAACTTCTGGAGCCGCGAGGCAGCGACAAGGGAGAGGGGCTGACAAGGGCTCCAGGCTCGCTACCTTCTGGGTGTCGGCGAGAGAAGCTGTAGCCCTAGTGCCAGATCTCATGGACCACAGAGACTCATGCACACAGATCCAGGCACACCTGGTTTTGGGAGAGATTCTATCGAAAATAACAAGATCAACTCAAGTTTAAGTCCAGCCTGTCAAATCAGCAACTTAGTGAGACTGTGTCTCAAAAAAGGGGGGGGGGGGTGCGTTTTACTCTGTGCGAAGGCCCTGGTTCAATCCCCAGTATCACAAAGAGAAATGAATAACAACACAGGAAGTAACAAAATTCAAAGTGGAAAGGAACAGAGCAGTTCACACAAAGCACAACACCTCCGCTGAGTTTACAGTACCTGGCGGGCTGGCTTACATAAGGGCAGCCAAGAACAGTCTGCCAGACAAACAGTCACTTGTAGGTCCCCACTGAGCTCATGCGGCTTCCCACCTGTCCAGACAAACAAGCAGGATGCCTTAAGCTATGGACAGGTGGGTCCTGTGGTGCCAGGGACGGGTCACTAGAGCTTGTGAACAAGAGGAGCGGGCTGAGTGACCAAGATCTGATCAGCATCTCTGCCTGACCAGCCCCACAGCCGCAGCATCCTCTACCCCTGGCTGCTCACCAGGTGGCCTCAAAAGGGAATGCCAGTGGGGAACAAAAGAAAGCAAGGAAGCCCACAGCCTAGGAGAGTGGCACAGGCCTGTAATCCCAGCACACCAGGAGGCTGAGGCAGGAGGACTATAAATCTGAGCTCAGCTTGGGTGACTCAGCAACTTAGGCTATGTCCTAAAATAAAAAGATTAAAAAGGCCTGAAGGTATGGCTTGGTGCAAAGACCCTGACTTCAATTTCCACAGGAAGGGTTGGGGAGAAGGGTGGGGGGAGGGAGAGAAAAGGAAAAAACCCAACTGTGGGCAGAGAAGGTAGCCTTCCATTATGTCCCTGAGATCAGCGAGCTTAGTATTGAGAGTACTGGCCCAAGACCAGGCCCAGAAAGCAGCTCCCTGCTCTTTCTGAGGACCACACGTTAAAGAAAGGCCATGTGAGGCCCAGATCAACTGCCTTCCTGAGTCTCCTATGTTAAAAGCGCACCCCTCACTACCCGGCCAGTTAATTACTTAGCTGCCATTCTAACCACACATCATGACCTTTCCCTTTTTTTTCAGTACTCGGTGTTAGACCCAGGGCCTTTGCCGGAGCTACATCCCAAGCTTTTTATTTTTGAGACAAGATCTCAATAAGTTGCTAAGTTGCCCTGGTGAGGCTCTAACTTGTGATGTTCCTGCCTCAGCCTCCAAGGTTGCTGGGTATACAGACTGCCCCACCAGGGCCCACTCATCCAGCACAAGTTACATTTCTCAGGCATCTATAAGCACACTCATTTTTTCTCTCTCATGAACGTACTCACACACACAGGCCAATTTTATCTCTGATGTTCAGGAAACTCCTCCTCTACAATGACCTCCCCAAAGTCTCCTCGAGACCAGAGAGCGTCTGAGGCCACCAGCGGCTCACTTTCCATCTGACTGCAGGAGCTTGGCTCCTGACAAGAGCACGTAAGACACATCAGGGCAAGCGACCTGCGGTGAGGGCCCTCTCAGGGCATCAGCACCGCTGCTGTGCTCCCAACAGGTACTCACACTCTGCCTCACCTCCCTGCCTCCTTTAACACCTGGCCGGCATCCTCCTCTGAAAGGGCCTCCTAGCCTGTAAACTCTTGCCATCTTTTGATCTTAAAATTTTTGATTTTCTTCCCTTACTTAAGAGTCCTGGACATTAGCTGGGTGAGACAGCGCAAGCCTGTAACTCCAGCACCCAGGAGGCTGAGGCAGGAGGATGGTGAGCTAAAGGCCAGTCTGGAAGAAAAAAACAAAACAAAACAGAACAAGTACAAGGCCAGCCTGAACTGCACAGCAAGACCTTGTCTCAAAACCCAAACACAAAAATAAAACTGAACTTTAAATTTAACTTTTACTTTTGAGTGTGTAATGAGCTAAAGGAAATGTATTTCCTAAAATAATAACTAAAAATGTGACCCTGCCACCCAGAACTCACCCCATACTCCTTGCGCGAGGATATTTCAAGGACAAAGAACACACAGGCACTGCAACTCTCTGTCTTGCTCAGTAGCTTCCAAAAACCTGTACGTACATATGTAAATGTTTCAAAATCTGCCAATGTGACTTAAAGGGAGAAAACCAAGTTGAGAAAAGCAGCAAATGGCAACAGTGACCAAAGAGAAAGGAAGGAAAAAAAAGTTAAAAGTGAAAGTCAAGTTATAAGACACAGTTCTAAGATAGGGGAAGTATAGGGTGGAATTTTAAATTTCTCCTACAGCTTAATACCAATGCCCGCACTTCCCCTCCTCACCAAGGCCTGCTCTGTTCTGTCTTCAAAAGGGCCTGCCTGCCCCATCTCCTCCCCCGCCCTTCTCCTCTCAGCTTTCCTTATCTCATAAACTTTCATCACCACCTAGTTTACCATAAATTTGCCTTGTTGTAGGGGTGGGGAGGATGATTTGCCTTGTCATTGGGGGTGGGGTGAGGTGGTGTGTGGTTGGTGTGTGTGTGTGTGTGTGTGTGTGTGTGTGTGCGCGCGCGCGCGCGCGCGCGCACAGATTGTGGTGGTCACACTGGAAATCTAGCCCAGAGCATTCACATGGAGCTATCCCCAGATATATTTATATATAAATTTATTTTTTAGATTTTGAGACAGGGTCTTGGCCAAGGTGCTTCTGTCGGCTAGGCTAGGCTTGAACTTGTACTCATACCTCTGCCTCTGCCTTCCAGAATACCAGGTTTACAGCCCGAGCCACTGGGCCCACTTAGATTTTACTTATTTGTCCTTTTTAATCTCTCTTTCCCTTCTAGTTTCCACAGAGGCAGGCAGATTTGTCTGTCTTGGGCACTGCTTTATCCCAGCACTTAGGACAGAGCCCGGCACGCGGCGGGCCCTCAGAGCTCAGCTGGGTGGCCAGCACAAACACGCGGGGCTGCACCATTACACATACTGATGATGTCAAAATACCTCTACTTGTTCCTTACACACAATCTCCAAGAATGGCACAACAAACTCCTATTCCCTCATTACAGTATCATTCTGTCTCTATCCTCCTGACGCTGTTACTAGGAAAACAGGGAAAGCGACAAAACCTGCATCAAAATACTCCAAGAATGTCCCAGGGATGTTTCTGCCTGTGACTCTGTCCTTCTCTGCACTGGCACGAAGACCCAGTGCTTCCCATCTATTCCCGCACAGCCCTCGGTGCCCAAGCTTTCAGTCTGATGTTGGGAAAAAATAAAATAAAAACTAAGCTAACAAAACAAAAAGGGGAGGAAAGGGAAACCCTCCTGTTGCTGGGATTTCCCTCCACGGTGCCGGCTGAGCCCCTGGGCTGCAGCTAAGTGGCCAGGTTGGGTGTGACGGCCACAGGGGAGGCGGGTGGTACGGGTGGAGGAGTGGGGAGAGAAAATACAAGGAAAATCCTTCTGGTGGCGAGGGAGCGAGGGACAGGGAGGGCCTGTAAGAACAGCCCATCCCAGCACTGCCGGTCAGGAGAGAGAGAAGGAACTAATGCAGGAAAGCAGAAAGGAGAATGTAAAAGCAGGCCAGAGGGCAGGAGAAAGAGGAAGAAAACCCACAAAGAGAAAGAAAGAGGGTGGGAAACGCAGTGGACAAGGGACAGCAGCAATGCGGAAGTGGCCACTGGGACACAAAGTCCCTTGCTGCTACAGCAGTGGGAGCGCACCTTCCAGGCCATGTCCCAGCCGCTGCCAGTCCGACTCACAATGTCACCAACAGGTCACAGAGAGCTGCAGGGGTGGCAGGAGAGCTTAGCACACCAGCCTGGGCAGGATCTAGCCCTCGCTCACAACACGCGGTGTGTCCGCCTCCGCCAGGCCACTGGGATGGGATTCACATGGGCCTACAACACTGATCAATCTGGGTGCACAAAGGCACTTTATAATTCTAGAACTCCGGGGGCTGAGGCAGAAAGATTGCAAGTTCGAGCGATCAAAATAAAAAATAATACTAAACGGGCTGGGGGATGTAGCAGAGTGCAAAAGGTCTGGGCTCCACTTCCAGCATCACTGTCAAAAATAAAAACAACAAAAAAGTTAACTTTCTCTAATAGACCAAAATATAGGGCTGCCTATAAAAATAAGTGAGATTATTAAGACACACAAGCAAAACCGCTCCGTCTCACCACACCACCTAAAACTACAGACATGTAGAGGACATTTCACCTGGGGTAAAAGCTGTGATGTCTGGGTATGCCCAGCAGAACTTAAGCAGACATTCTAGGCTCAGATCTGTCCCCTGAGGTGGGAGTGGCACATTCCTGTTTAGAAGCTCTGCCCAGTGAAAAGGGCTACACAGCACACTTGTTTACGAGACACAGAACAATGCCACCGTGTGTGGGAAGTTCCGGGGGCCTCTCTGGAGACTCAGTCTCTCCTCTGCATCAGTGCCTGTTCTTGCCTACCTGACCCTCAGGGGTTAAAAGCAGCAAAGCCTCTGTGGATTTGAACCAATCACCGTGTCTCTAGATGACATCATGCCTCTAATGGGACAGTGCTGGAAAGGGTGAGGCATCTGGGACTTGGCCTGGAATGGTGCCCTCCCTGCTGCTGTCACTTCACGTCAAGACAGGGATTCAAGCGGCCAGGGTCCCCTCAGCTACCACTTCAGACAAAACCAGGACATTCCCGAGATGGACGCTCCCGGCCAGGAATTATCCTCAGCTCACACAGACTGCATACAAAGCATGTCCCCACTCTCACCCATTTCCCACTTGTTTAATATTTATGAAAGATGATTACAAAACACAAATTTATCACTTAAGCCTTCAGCCAAGATTTAAATGACTCAAATGTTTATGCTAAGCAGACAAGCAGCCTTCTGTGGTTTGCCCTTTCATTACTTTAGTCCCATACAAAGGCAGGTGTGTGAGGGGCCTTGCTGACCCATAAATGTTTTATACATGCAGGCCACAACCTGACCAGTAAGTTATTTTTGTTCTTACAGTCAGCCCTCCGTATCTGAGGGTCCTACATCTGCAGGCTGAACCAAATGCTGATCAAAACGTTTTGAGAAAATCTGTGTGTACTTTACATGTACAGATTTTTTTCCCCTGTCATTATTCCCTAAGCTACACAATAAAGCAACTACTTACGTAGCATTTTCATTGTATGAAGTGTAGGATGGTGCACACAGGCTCTGCGCCAATCCCACCTAACTATACATAGGGGACTTGAACATTTGCAGGTTTTGGTATTGAAGAGGCTGGTCCAGGGACATTCTGCCAACTTGGTGGGAGGGAGCACAGGTTTCTCTCCTACAGTTGGACATGGGAAATATTTCAAGTAATGATGATTTGCTCCTGGCTCCCAGCACCCTGAATATCCAAGCCTTCTGGTTACTGCTCCGGCACACAGCCATCTAGGGCTCACGAAAGGGTGGCAGGAGCAGGATCCCACAGGAAGAAGACACACGGTTCATCCAACTGGGCAACTGAAGTAGCTCCAGAATGGGATGGTTGCCGTAGGCAGGTTTGGGCTGGGTGAGGGGAGAGCCAGAGGGGTGGGAATTGATTCTAGGGAGGAGCCGAGGTCAGGAGGGAAAAGGGGGACCACTTGCTAGAACCTGGACAGAAGAGCTGTGGGAGAAACTCTCACAGGCGAGGGGGACTTCAGCAAAGAGACACTGCCACTCCAGCATCCCCTCAATCAAGGCATGGCACAGGCGGTGGGGGAGGGAAAGGAGTTGCTGGAGAGGCAGTGGGAAATGAACAGCAGGGCGTCTAGTGGGTGGAGAGCTAGTGGGTGGAGAGTCGTTTAAGCCACAAGCCACCCACCTCCTGATACAGGCACACAAGGAAGTGCTGAGCCCTTCAGACTGAAGATCTAAACCCAGATTGTACTGTAACATGCAGTAATTATGGGGGAAAAAAAGAACAAATTATAAATCACTAAGCCCCAAAACATGGATACACATAAAATATTAACCTAAGCATGCACACGTGAGTGGAGGTGACTCTTCTCACTTCTTATCTGTAAAGTTCCACTACTTTACAGTTTCTCAATTTAATAAGTTCTGCGCCCCAGGGGTCAAGACAGCACAGCACTTTGACTTGACTAGAGAACCAGAAAACTCTACTGGTGCTGTCCTCTTAGGCTGAGCTCTTTTAAAGGCAAACTCCACTACTTCTTCATTACCAAAACCAGAACAGAAAGCCAGAAGAGTGCCAGGTGGATACTCTTAGAGGCTGACCTTACCTAGCGGGGCCAACATTCAAAACTTTGTCCAGGCTACTCAACAAAGATGCTATTAATCACCAGTAAGGAACGCTACTCCCAAGCCTCAGACCCAGGTATCGTCTCCAAGCGGAGACATCATCCCAAGCAGCTGACCAATCAACAGGCAGTGCTGTGCAGAGAAGTACACTTAGAAACAGACAGTACAGAGGGCTGCAGGTGTCTCTCCAGCTCTCTCTGCCTCTCAGAGATAGGGCACAAAGCCTCATTAATTTCCCAGAGACCACTGGGGACTGCACACCTGACTCTCTCTCTCCCAGGCTGGGGGCTCCTTTGTCTCTGAGGTGGGGACAGTCACACAGGAGGACCATCAGCTAAGGAGCTTGAACTCCACTGTTTCCCAGTCACTAGGCCACCAGCAAATCCCCAGGACACCTGCAGTGAGCTCTCCTCTCCTAAGATCAGAAGCTACTCAAGCCTCAGTTTCCATCCTTCAAAGCTCCAGGTACCATTAAAATATTAATAGCTGTCATTTAGTCAGTATCTTGTGTATTCCAGGAACTACGGGAGGTGCTACAACAAAGCTAATCGGCATAATACTTCAGCACACAGAGCTGACCGCCTGCTTCCCAAATAAAGATGGTAACACCAAGCATTAGGAGCTTATCCCAGCACTGAAGGGGATGGGTCCTGGTGTTGGGCTCAAAGCTGAATCTGCCGAGTTCCAAGCCTGAGCCCACCCGCCCTGCGCAGCCAGCCAGGATCACCTACCACACTCACCACAAGCGCACCTGTGCGGGGAATCACAGCTCCCTAGGAAGCTTCCTCTCCCTCCCCAGGCCTCACAGTGTGGACTGGGCAGGACCCAGCCTCCTTCAGAGCAGCTTTCCCCACCTATTGGGGATCAAAGGTCAACAGAGAAAAAACTCTCAACAAGCACAGGATCCTGCAAAGCGGCCTTCAGGCCCTGGTCAGGGCCACAGTCAGAGCCAGGGTGGAGCACCGCCATTAACCAAGGCTGCCAAAGCCTTGAGGTTAGCACACATCACTAGAGGAAGTGCTTGTGAAGGGACAGAGAGCCAGATAAAGAGGTTCACTAGCCAGGTCTGGTGGCACAAGCCTGTATGTAATCCCAGCACTCTGGGAAGCTGAGGCGGGAGGACTCCAAGTTCAAGACTAGCTTGGGCAATGTAATGACTTAGTGAGACCCTGCCTCAAAACCAAAAAGAAAAAGTGCACCGGGGATGGAGCTCAGCACGAAGGCCTTGGAAGTCAATCCCAGGTGTCAAATGTGCACATAACCCTGCACACCATGACTCAAAAACAAGGCTGAAGAGCGCCTCAGGGAGAAAGAGCTTGGCCCGCTTCCCCAGTACTGAGTACAAACAGCGGGAGTGTCTCGACGCTCCAGGTGCAGGCAAAGACTCATCTTCTAAAGTCCTTCCCCCAGGACCTCAACTGCCTTTAATTTTTTTTAACTTTAAAATACAGCAGCACTTCCAGGGCAGTAGCCACCCTGCAGATCTGGCCTGCCACCTAGGCCTCGAAGAACCCTCACTGGCTGCAGCCACCTGCAGGTTGCTCCTGCAATGCAGAGCAACGGCACACAGCGCTCCTCGCAGTAAGGCAGAACAAGACCCAGCGTGGCGATGCATACCTGCAGTCCCAGCAGAGGGAGACCGAGGCAGGAGAATCTGGGAGAACCAGCCGAGCCTGGGCAGTTTAGGGAGACCCTATCTCAAAATAAAAACATAAAAAAAGGGCTGGACAGGGATGGGGGCATAGCTCCGGGGTCAAAGCACTTGCCTAGCAAGGACAAGACTCTGGGTTTGATTCCCCAGCGTCACATAAGCTGGGCATGGTGGCACACCACTGTGATCTCAGTACGTGGGAGGTTGAGGCAGGAGGATTACAGTGAGTTCAAGGCCAGCCTGGGCTACAAAGTGAGTTCTAGGGGACCAGCCTGGGCTATAGAATGAGATCCTGTCTCAATCAATACAAAAAAAGATTTTAGAGCCAGGGATGTAGCTCAGTGGTCCAGCCTTTGCCTAGCATGTGTGAGGTCCAGAGTTCAATCTCCAGTACAGAGGAAAAAAAGAGGAAGAAGAGGAGGAAGAGGAAAAAAAGGAGGAGGAGGAAAAAGAGGAGGAGGAGGAGGAAGGTGAGAAGGCTGGGGATGAAGATCATTGCAAAGGCCCTGGGTTCAGCTCCTAGTGCCAAAAAAATAAAGAGAAAACTGACACGTAAGCCCAAACAGCCCACTTCAGTCAGGCTGGGTTTCGCCTCAGTGGTCTGTGCCTTCCCAGGAGGAAACCAAGGAGCCTGGGTGACTCTCAGCACGGGGCGCGCTCAGGAGAGGAGCCCTAAGGAGACGGCACCACTAGACGGGGCGCTGCCTTCCAGCCCACCGGAAGGATTCCCAGGAGCTGGCCCTCTACCCTCCTCGCCCTTCAGGAACCAAGAGACCCACGCCTCCCAACTCGGCGCCTCTGCTCGTGCTGCCCTCTCGGCAGCCACGCTCTCCTCCTCCCGTCAGCTTCATTCCATCTGCTTCGAACCACACGGGACTCACCCCTCCGGTTCCACGTCAAGTTCCCTGGCTCCGGGTCCCTGCCGCCTCCTGTCCCCCACTGCTGAATGCTCTCCTCTCCTCTCATTCAGAGCACTCTGCACTTAACTCCAGTATGTCCTTTTTTGCCCTACTGAGGTTTGAACCCAGTGACTTGGTAAGACCCAGTCTCGAAGCCAAAAACATGCTAGGCAAGGGCTCTAACGCTGAGCTACATCCCCATTCTGTTTTTGATTTTGAGGCCGAGTTTCACTAAATCACTGAATTGCCCAGGCTGTGCTTGAACTTGTGTTATGATCCTCCTGCATCAGCTTCCCAGAGTGCAAGGTTTATAGGCCTGTGCCAACCGGCTGGCTTCTCAGCCACTTTTTATCTATTTTGAGATTTAAAAAAAAAACTGGGATTGAAGCCCAGCGCCTTCACACTGAGCTACATCCCACCCTGCTTTTATTTTTCATTTTTTAAGATAAGGTCTCACTAAGTCTCTTAAATTGCTCACGCTGGGCTTGAACTTGCCATCCTTCTGCCCCAGCCTCCCCGAGTGCTGGGATTATTGACCTGTGCCACAGGCACAGCTGAGATAGTTTTGTTAAGGTGCTTAGGCTGTCCTTAAACTTGAATTTCTCCTGCCTCAGCCTCCTTGGCAGCTGGAATTAGAGGCATAAACCACCACGACTGGCTTCTATTCTGTTTTTTATATTTATTTATTTTTAATATTCTGAGCAAGGCCCAGTATTACAGATCTTTACTTTCTATTTCTTCATTTCTTTTCTATGGGTATGCCGTGCACCACCACACGCAGTCTATGGGGAATTTGAACCCAGGGCTCTGTACTTGTCAGCCAAGTGCTCAGAACTACACTGTACCTCCAGCCTCTTCGTGTTTTTAGTTTTAAAAAAATTTTTTTTTTTGAGATAGGATCTTGCTCTGTAGTCCAGGCTGGTCCCAAGCTTACAATAAATATAGCTCAGGCTGGTTTTGAACACATAGCAATCCTCCTGCCTCAGTCTCCCAAAGGCTGGAATTACAGGCTTGCATCACCATACCTAAACCAACCTATTCTTAAGCTGCTTTATCCTACAGCTGACTATGTATTAATAAAACTTTGTCTTGAAAAATATATTCCTACAAATACACATGCTCATGTGTAATCTCCTACAGAGGGACCCTAAAGAACTACTTCAGATGTAGGGTCAAGGCCTTGTTTACTGAACAATGAAAACCTTTTGTGTAAGATCCCCCTGCCTGTGACTACACACAGTCGTAAGTGTCATCTGGAGATAACAGTGCCAAAGGAATTGTCCCCACCCTGTTCCCACACTGAGAATAGGCCTGGCTTTGGGTCTGGCTTTGGTTTACATAACTTTGCAGCTGCAACTCAAATACAACTGGGTAGGGCATTAAGTTTGCTGAATGTTCCAAGGGACACGGCAGCTGTACTGCTCCCTCCTCTGCAGAGCTACATGCCACTCGTGAAACTGTTCCCAAGAGACAGACTGAGCACACGGCAAGCTCACCAGGGTGGCATTCACATTCCTGGGTGTTTACCAGCCTTTGGGAGCGCATTCTTCCACCCAGTGAGACACACCATAGGTCACTCTGAAATATTCTAGTACCTGTTCCCAAGGATTTTGCAACAATGGTTATGAAAGGCCTGTCTGGACCGCAGGCTGCAAAGGTTTTTTTTTTTTTTTTCCTCTCACCAATCTTCCTTGGATTCCTGGACCCCCGAGCCTCTGCCTCACCAGCCCGGGAATGTGGGATGGGCAGGGCACTTCCCAGGGGACAGGCATGTGGCCTTCCAGGAGACACAGTGAGAATAATCACGGAGGCAACAGGAATAGAAACCACCTCCAGATCCCATTACAGCAGTGCTGCCCCAAGCCCTCCCCACATCCCTATCCTTAGCTTCCTGCTAATCCTGGGCCTTCCCTTGGCCTCCTGAAGGATGCAGAGGAAGTCCTCCAGCTCTTCCTAAGTCTCTTCAAGGGGAACAGGCTTCCCTCAGTGGCGCTGACAGGCTTCCAGCAGTTCCAAACAGCATGTCATTTCTAGGAACTGTCCTTCCCTCTGCTGCGGCCTCCACCCTCACGTTTAACCATCTGTGGGTGGTTTCTCTGAGACCCAGGCTACCTGGGCCTGCTTCTTTCACCACGGTCAGAAACACAGTCCCAGTGCAACACAACCCAGGCAACCTTGGCCCGGATCCTGACCCAGGAACAGGCCCGAGGCGGGCTGCAGCCAGCCCTGCCAGCCACACTCTGCCGGGTCGCGTTGGCCTTACCTCATCCCATTCCGACGTGAAGGAGGGCGACTTCTCTAGCCTCTTCTTCCCAATGCTGCAGTTGGACAAGGACTCGCTCCGGCTCCCCATAGTCACGTCCTCCGTGGGTGAGCAGGTCAGGAGATCAGAATCAGACTTGGACAAACTGCGGCTGAGTTTGAGCTCAGCTTTGGGTTTGCTGGTGGGAGGGGCTCGGCTCCTGGCCCCACTCCGGTCTCTTTCTTCCTCGGCTCCACCAGGGTGCGGGGGCGCTGTGTGAGTCAAAGTTTCGGGGTGCGATCGGCTGTTGGTGGGAGGCAGGCCTGCTGGGTAGCCCACTTTCTTGGTCTGGTCCAGGCTGCCGGACTGGGGAACTCCAGGAGTGTGCACACCCAGCTCCTCCAGCTGCATGCTGGCCTTGTGGCAGGCGCCCTGCTGGGGGGACCCGTCTGGATGGCTCTGACTGGTGGCAGCGAGCAGCTGGAAAGGGTCCTGCCCCACCTCACACACCGGGGAGGAGCCGTGGAGGAGACCTGAGAACTGGTCTGGGACCTGCCCGTCCTGCCCCTCCGCCGAGTCCTGGCTCCGGCTGCCGCCGCTCCGCCTGTGGTCTTGGAGTGGACGGAGAGAAATAAAAAATTAAACGTGGCAAAAATCAACAAAGTTCCACTGAAGTGAGTGTATGGTGGAGCAGAAGAATGCAAAGACAGAGAGCGCGAGAGAGGAGCTGGACGGGCTGCGGAAGGGGCAGAGGGTGAGAAGGGGAAAAAGGAAGGAAGCAAACAGTTTCATATTGTTCTTCATGTTCAATCTGTACCCAAAGTCGGGGCATTTATGAAATTCCAAACACTGGCCTGATTAATGCTCTCTGGCAGCCTTCCCCGGTGTCAGAGTGCTGTTAAAGACGAGACCTTGCTATATAAGGCGAAGAGACGTGCTAACTATATCCATGGAAAGGACATTAGTGAGGACAGAGTGAACGTGGAGTTAAACAGGAGAGAAAGAGCTAGCGTGGCCAGGGAGCAAGCTCGAGCAAGGGACTCGCTCCTGGAACATCTGATACATTTCCATAAAGGCCCAAGTGTTATTTTAGAGTACCCGCCCTCCCTTCCTCTGGCAAGCAGCAAGAGACAGAAAAAAAAAAAAAAAAAAAAAAAAACCTGGAGGTCACGATCCACAACCTGCAACTTCTGGAATTCCTTAACTGAAAGTGCAAAACAAAACAGCAGAGAAGTAACTGCTTCCTTCCTCACAGGAGGCCATTCAGTTCCACGCCTCATCCTTCCTTCCTCAGGGAACACAGGCTTTTCTCTTTTTTTCCTCTCTCTTTTTTTTAAAAGAATATCTCACTTCTGCCAAAGCCTCCCAGCTGCTCATATTTGTTTAAGTTTAACCTTAGTTGATCCACGGACAAAGAAAGAGCCTGGCTGGTCAGTGCCAGAGACACATGCGGTTCTCTGGGGACGCCCCCAATATCCTAGAAATCGGACACTGCTAGCTCCTGAGGCCAGCCACTTGAAAACTTCTGGCCCAAGGCAGCTTACATAATTGGCCACAATGGTGTCTGACAAGAGCCCACCCTGGCACGCCCAGGGGCTTCCCCTGCATGACCTTCACCCACACCACCCAGCTAGGTAGCAGCACCTGCGTCACGAGGTCACATGCCAAAGCAGACATTCAGCTGATGTTCTTCATGATCTGCATCTAAGGGACATGCACCAAATGACTCCCCAGTCGGCTCACAGCTCCCAAGAACTATTTACAAGATCAGAGAATCTGAAGAGCCAGAGTCAAGGTCAAGTATTTACCAATGAGGAATCTAAGGCCTGTGGTGGTTTGTCCCAGGTGGTGGGAGAAAGGACTTTAACCCAGAGACAGAAGAGCTGACTCTGGGCCTGGCTGGGCTGTTCTCCTGCTGTGTGGCCTCAGCAGTGGTGACTTCATCTTGCTGGGTCTCCACAGCTCAAGTACCGGACTAGAATGCATGATCCTTAGAAATCCCTTCAGTGCTGCCACAGGGACGAGAATCCCTATCCCCGCCATGCAGTGGTGGCAAACCTGCCCTGCCTGTCTGCGCAGAGATCTGCTGGGCACCCTGCCTACTGCTCCCTGGATAGTGCCACTGTCCCTCATCACCTCTGCAGCCCTGAGGCCCCTTCTGGAAGCTAGCCCTGCAACCGGCAAGGGTCCTCAAGTGAGGAAGGTACAAAGGAACAGCATGCCAACACCCTGACACTCTAACACCCAGTTCCATGCCTGGGCACGACATGGGTTCTTCAGACAGCCTGTGCAGAAAGGCTCAGAAGCCAGGGCTCCGGGGGCCTGCGGTGGACGCGGCCCAAGCCAGCCCACGTCTCCACAAGGGTGCTCAGCCTGTGCAGTCGGCCTGGGTGGTGGGAGATCTGCCGAGGGGCAGCTAATTCCGGGCACTCCTCACTCCAATTACAAAGCCACAGGAGCCCACAGTGGGAACCTTATTTCCTTTCTCTATATTTGACAGCTTTGGAACTTGCATACCCCCAACTCCCAAATCCTGTGCCCCAAAGGTCAGGTCCTGAGCAATAAACTTGATTCATCTCTAGGGAGGAATAAATGCTGAGCGAATGAGTTCCACACAGCCTGACTTGGTCTCGGGAGGCTGCAACTTCATGGCTGTGAAGATCCTATGTAACACTGGACACACCAAGTATGAAGGCACACACTAAGACCCTCAGTTCCTCAGGAGGCTGAAGCAGGAGGATCTCAAGTCCCAGGGTAGCCCAGGCAACTCAGAGAGCCTCTATTTCAAAATTGTTCTCATGGCCAACTATCTGCAGACCCTGGCACGAGGAGCACAGACTTCTCCCTTGCTCCAGCTTCTTAACTACATGGGGGTGGAAGATGGGGGTCCAATAACAGAAGAACACTACCACAGCCAGAACTGGGAGGCGGCCTGGCTCACCCTGCCTGGGTGGACCCCAGAACCCAGGCTGCAGGGAATGTTCTGGCGGCGGCTGTGGGCGCTGACAATGAGGGCCCTGTCAAACAGCCACCATTCATGCTAGTCATCAATGAAGAAAGAGAGGCAAATGCCAAGAGTTCCACACCAGACAGTGCCAGGGAAGGAAGGAAATGGGCAGGAAGGAGAAATAAAAACTCGCGAAGGAAGGACCCACATGGAGAGAAGAATCTCTGAGGGTCACAATCCCATTACAGAAACCACAACCCATTATATCACGGGCTGTAAGAAGCCATAAGAAGAGAGTCTGATATCACGTGACTTCCCCAGGGTCTACCTGGGAAAGACACCTTCGCGTCCAAAAAGCTCCACAGGACCTCGGGACCTCAACAAGCTGGTGTTCTCCTTCCCTAAAAACTAATCTAAGCTGGGTTCCCAGGCAAATCAATGCATGGGAAAGAACTACTTAATTGCTTCTTTCTTCTGCAAAGTTAGGATGAAGTAAGGTCTGAGACGCAAAGAAGGAACAATTAACGTAGTGTGCGAGCGATCTTGAGCAAATTAACCTGGCATGTTTGCGCCTTATTATTCTCACCTGTAATTTGGGCATGTTGTACTTACATCACAGGGTTAGTGTAAGAATTGAATTGCATGTATAAAGCATTTAGAATCAAGCCTGGTACATGCCAGTTCTTGAAACATACTGAAATACTATTCCTATCTGTCAAGCATCATGGCTCATGCCCGTAATCTCAGCAGTTGGGAAGATAAGAGAGGACTGCAAGGTCAAGGCCAGCCGGGGCTATCTAGTGAATTCAAGCCTAGCCTGGACTGCACAGTAAGATCCAGTCTCAAAAACCAAAACAAAAACAAAGAAACACACCTCATGCCTGCAAGTGGGGCAGCAGTAGAGAGCCCACAGGCCTGCTGCCCTCCTTCTGATGGCCTACACGGCTCCTGCCATCTGCCCAGCCTCCTGAGTCGCCTCTCCTAGTAGAGAAACAGGGGGCTGCCTCTCGCTCCCGCCTGCATCAAGGCCAGCTACTCCCCTGAACAGGACATGGCAGCAAGCTACTTTCCAGCCCCATCCAATTCAGATCTTTATTCACTCTGGGTGTTCACTTTCCTTCTACTCTGAGAGCCCATGAAGTGAGGGGTCCTCTGCGCTGCATTGTAACTACTGTGATGGTCTATGGGGATCTCCCAGGCTCCCGAAGAACAACATTTTCACATTTGTACGTTTTCAGTCACCTCTTCCATTTAAATTAGGGCTGAAAAAGGCAGCTCAGGTGGGGCATTCCTAACTCCAATCATCCTCAGGCCCGGGGAAGAAGCTGGGGGTACAATGCCCAGCGACTCTGCTTCCTTCACGCCACCAGAGCTGGAACCTTCCAGCTGCCTGGTCAATGTGCTGAGCATCAGAAACACGTGTGCACAGTGGAGCTGCTAGACTCATGGCTGGTCGTGGAGGACCACCATGCTTCCCCAGGAGGAAGTACACACATCAGGTTATGAGGACAGCTACAGAAGACCATGACCTGGTAAGACAGACTGGCACACTCCACTTTGGTCCACAGTGTCCTGAGAAACAGAACAGGAGTTCGTCGGGAGGCACCAGGGATAATCCCCATCTCTTGACTTTTATATTCAGGAGGCCCAAGTTACAGTCCACGCCCTGTGACTTTTCCGCTCTGGGTCTCTCTCAAAGCATGAATGCTGGGACGCATGGACTAGAGCTTTGAGCTTTAGGTCAGCTTGAATCTATGACCAGGTGACCTCTCTATGGTCGCTTTCAGGTCTATGATATTAGGAAGATGATTAACGGCAGGGCTTCCAATGAACTATGTTAGTGTCATGGTTAAACACACAGAACAGGATGTGGTGGTAAAGGCTAGTAATTCCAAAACCCCAAGATGGGGCAGGAGGATCGCAAATTTGAGTCCAGCCAGGGAACTCACTGAGACGCTGAGCAAGTAGCTCAGTTTTAAGGCTCTGGGCTTGATCCCCAGCACCACAAATAATAATAAATAAGGAACTTTAGATTCAGCCACTGTAGGGCTTACATCCCAGCTGTAATTTTTCTTCATTTATTACATAGGAACAAAAAGAACCCCTCTCCCAAAAGTCTGTCTGGAGATACACAATGACAGAATCAATACAGAGAATTCT
Organism: Ctenodactylus gundi; assembly: GCA_004027205.1. NCBI lineage: Eukaryota > Metazoa > Chordata > Mammalia > Rodentia > Ctenodactylidae > Ctenodactylus > Ctenodactylus gundi. The sequence goes on along the minus strand of PVKB01001281.1, from coordinate 80,908 downwards.
GCAACCGCTGGCCTACGGGATGCGTTCAGTAAGTGGCAGTTGCTGTCACCACCTTCACTTATCAGTGGCAGCCGTTTCTCAAGTCCTGTCATGATCGCCCTGCACATAAAGCTTGCTTCTTTTCTTCCAATTCTGAAAAGGAAACTTGTCTTCTAAGTGGCCCTGTAAACCAGGCAGAACAAATACAGCACGAAAGCTCTAGTACCAAGTTTGGTCCAGGATGATGCACAATGAGGTGGTTGAGAATCTTCAGGCTAAATCATCATCATCATCATCATCTTCTTCTTCTTCTTCTTCTTTTTGTTTGTTGTTTTTTTGAGACAGAGTCTTGCTCTGTAGCCCACGCTGGTCCTGAACTCACTAGGTAGCCCAGGCTGGCTTTGGACTCAGTGTCCTTAGTGCTGGGATTATAGGCATGCCACCACCATGCCTGGCTTTATGTGCTGCTGGAGCTTGGAAGGCATGCACTTGAATCCCTGTACCATTCTTCCAGCCCGAGGCAAAATCTCTATTCACCCAGGTGGCCACAGGTACAGCAGATTGGGAATTAAGGCTATTCCACACTGATTTGGTCCTGAAACCAGAAAACCTAAAACACCTGCAGTGAAAACAAGACAGAAGTGCACGCAGAATTTAAGAGTGCAGGGCCAGAGGGCAGTTTATGACCACCAAGGACCCGGTCTCCTTTTGTCATCGCATAGTTCAAGATGGCTATGCAGGTCTGACCCACATGCACCAGGAGGAGGCCCTTTTTTCCTCCATTCCCCCATTTCCTTAACTCCTGAAGAGTCTGTTTGGCACCTCTCACCCACTCCTCAGGCGGTCCAACACTCGCTTTGTGTGGCTCGGGCTCCAGCAGCCGTGATACCTGACCCCACCTACTTCACCAGCACACTTGCTGTTTTTGTTCCCCTTGATCTCCAGCCAGTTCCAACACAGCCATCTGCTTTCTCTTTTGCAGTTGCTGGAATGTTGAGCCCTGCTACTCAAGAAACAACTGAGTGAACTCTCCCCCGGTTCACCTGTCTCCAGTACTCCCACATGCAAGTGCTAGTCGTTCTGTGCTAAGGAATTTCTTTTTAATTCTCACAACAACTGTGAGGTAAGAATTAGTAACCCTTCTGTATCAGTTTGGGCTCTTCCAAAAGGCAGAACTTACAGAAACTTTAACAGAAAGGATTTATCCGGAAGGCTTACCAATCCGAGGATAGAGACAGTCCATGATGGCAGCCTGCAAGTGCTAAAAGCTGGAGTGTCTAATGGCTGCTCAGCTGCGAAGTAGAACTCCCGTTAGAGACTGCAGGACAGCTGGTGAGAGTCTGCCGCAGATGCCCACTCTCTGAAGGACAATGGTGAAGACTGGAGCCTGAAGATCAGCGACGGACGGACAGACAGACCCACGTTGAGAGCCTCCCAGAGGAAGAAGCTGTAACAATCTTCCCTCCTCCTTCCTTTTATACCGTTGGGAGTTCCAGTTGGCCCTCCCACATCTGTGTGGGTGCTCTTCCCTCATTGGCCGGCCCACAAGTCACTCACACTCTAATCCAGGCTGGTTCTCAATTCCCAATCTAGGTGTGGTTCCCAAACCCTAATCCAGGTGTGGGTCCTGATTGCCTCAACGGTCTCTCCAACGGTCACACCTTCTGTCCACGTAGAAAATGAGGCTCAAGGAAGGTAAGTGACTCCGTCCAGGGCAGATCACTAGCCTGTGAGGAGGAGGAGCTCAAGTGCCAGACAGCCCACCAGGTCCAGCCCTGCCTTCACTCAGTCCCGCCACGCTCTGATCCACTGGAACCTGGAGTATCCTCATCAGGTCGATTCCTTATCTCTTCTGCTCTTCAAACTGTCACCTTTACTCACAGAACTTGTCCTCTGGGAAAAAAATCACATCAACTTCCTGAGGAGACTTAAGAGGAAACAGACTTTGGGGTAACTTCATCTCATCCCATTTACCTCAGAGAACTGTTTCTCATCTACAGTTTATCAATGGTCTTGTGACTGCTTCATCTTTTTCTCATCTTCACCTTTCTAGCTCGTTCTATATCCTTAGATACCGTGCAACTACTGTCCACAATACTCACCATCCCATTCTTCAATGTGGCATTTTTTAAGAGCTTCAGGGCACCTAGAATACAGACTACACTTTCAATTTCTGCGTTTACCATCTCTTGGGTATAACACAAGACCAAGTTCTGGCCAATGGGTGGCAAGTGAAAGTGACACATGCCACTTTTGGAGACTGCCTCTGAAGAGCCTCCTCCCTAGCCAGCCGTGGTGGTGCATACCTGTAAACCTAATACTCTGGGAGGCTGAGGCAGGAGGATTGCAGTTTGAGCCTAGCCTGAACAATCTAGTAATATCCTGTCTGAAAACGAAGAAACAAAAAATTAAAAAGGGCTGGGGATGTAGCTCAGTGCAAATGCGATAGGTTCAAAAAACAAAAAAGAGGCTCCTTCCTGCGCAGCTGGCTTAAACTTGCACGGCTATCTTGAGAGTTCTTTGGATGTTATGGACTGCCTATAGGACCATGTGCTGTTGGGTGACTGGGGCCTGTTCTGGGGGGTGGATTGCAGGTGTGTAGACTATTCAGGCATGCGGTGGGGGCTTACCACACCTTCCACACCTGGAAGTGGCAGAACACTGAGGCTGGACCAGGGGTGGGTCACCAGGAGCTGGAAGGATATATAAGCTACTTCCTGCCTTCCTTATGAGACGAGTCTCACTGTGCCTTAACTTGGCCTCCTATTAGCAATGTCGTGAGGAGCTGCCTCCACCTCTGCCTCTGCCATCTACTACCACCATTGCTGGCCACCCCTGAGTGGACCTTTGGAAGCTGTGAGCTAAAGTTAACTTTTCCTCTCCTAATTGTGGATGTTGGGTCTTAAGTCATAGCAATGAACAAGTAACTATTGCCTCACCCACCTGCTAATTTCTGTACCAATACCATGTGTTTATATACTTCGATGTGTTAGGCTTCCTGCTTTTGTGTTGTTGCTTAGGGTTGCTTTGGCTATTCTGGGACTCCTCTGCTTCCACAGAAATTTCAGGGTCTTTTTAAATTCTGTATCTGTGAAAATGTTGGGACTATGATTAGAATGCACGGAATCTGTGTATCAGTTCTGGCAGTAAGACCACTCTGACAATATTGGTTCTGCCTATGTGGGCACAGGGGATGTCTTTCCATTTTCTACTGTCTTCTTCCAACCCTTCTTCAGAGTACTACAGTCTTCACTGCAGAGGTCTTTAACTTTATTGGCCATATCAATTCTTAAGTATTTAAATCTTCTTTGAGGTGACTGTGAATGACACTGTTTTTCTGATCTTTCTCTTTTCATAACTGCTATACAGGAATGCTATTGGGTTTTGTATACTGATTTTGTAACCCACAATTTGGCTGCATTTATTAGTTCCAAGAATCTTCTGGTAGAGTCTTTGGGGTCCTCCGTGTAAAGGATCATGCCACCTGCAAATAAGGACAGCTCCTTCCTTTCCCACACATACTTCCTTTATTCTATTCTCTTGTTCGATTGCTCTTGCTAAAGGTTCAAGTACTATGTCAAATAGGAGTGGTGATTTTAGGGAAAAAATTTTTCAGCTTGTCCCCATTTAGGATGATGCTGGCAAGAGGACTGTCATAAAATGTTTTTTTCTGTGTGATGTAAAGTCCTTCTGTACCTATTTTCACCAGAGTTGTTACCAGGAGGGGACGCTGGATTTTGTTAAAAGACTTTTCCTGTAATTCCAGCTTCCAGGGAAGAGTGTGGTAATGTTCCTTCTCTTTCAATTTCATGATAAAGTTGGAGAAGCACTGTTAGCTTTTCCTTGAAATTCTGGTAAACTTCTGCAGTGAATCAGCCAGGTCCTAGGTTTTTCTTCACTGGTACAGACTTTATTACTGTCTCAATTTTATCCCTATTTCGAGTCTCTATCTTCTTGGTTCAATTTTGGTATCTCATATCTGTGTAGTAGTTTCTTCATTTCTTCTAGGTTCTTGAATTTACTGGAACATAAGTTTTCAAAATAGTTTCTTACAATTCTCTGAAGTTCAGCAGTATGCACTGTAATTTCATCTTTGTATTCTAATTGTACTGATGTAGGTATATTTTCCTTCTTTTTGTGAGTTTGTCTAGAGGTTTTGTTGTGGTTAGGATCTGGAGTGTCCCCGGAAAGTCTCATGTATTTTAATGTTATGGATTGTCTATGGAGCCATGTAATGTTGGTGGATTGGGGTCTGGTCTGGAGGGGTGGATTGCAGTTGTTGGGATTAGGGGCATGTGAGTTAAGACTAAAGGCATGTGACTTACGACTAAAGGCTTGTGAGTTAAGACTAAGGGTGTGTAGTGGCCACACCTTCGATACCCAGATGCAGGAGAGACTAAGACTGGGACTTGGACTAGTCTCGGTGAGTCTAGTGAGTCTTGTCTGCCTGTTTGTGACATCCTGAGAAGCTGCCTCCACCTCTGCCTCTGCCATGTACTTCAATTGTTGCCAGCCACCCCTGAATGGACTGTGAGCATCTGAAACTGTAAGCCAAAATAAACCTCTCCTTTCCTAAATTTGTGTGTGTCAGGTATTGAGTCACAGCAACGAAAAAGTAACTGAGACAGGTTTATAAATCTTATTAATGCTTTTGAAGATCTTTGAAATTTTTTTAGTCTCCATTTCCTTAATTTCTGTTTTGATCTTCATGATTTCTTTCCTTCTGCTTTTGGATTTGGACTGGTTTTGGTTTTGCTTTTTTTTAGGACCTTTAGTGCATCACTGGCTTATTTACTTGGGATTACTCTGCTTTTTAATGTAGCAGTCAGAGCTGTGTATTTCCCTCTTAGTACTGCTTTCATTGCATCCCACAGACTCTGGAATGATGTGTTTCCATTGTAATTTGATTCTAGGACTCCGTGCAAACCTGACCTTTTGCAGAAATGTGAACATTCTTGAGTTACATGATTTGAAATTATTTTCTAGACAGAAGAGCCAACTGTTGTACTTTCCATGTATATCACTTGACCCTAGGAAGTTTTGGATTTCTTCACTGGTTTATTCTGTGATCCACTGTTTTTTCAATAATGTATTATTTAATCTCCCTGTATTTGTACAGTTTCTGTAATTTCTTTTTGCTATTGATTGCTAGTTTCATTCCACTATGATCTGAAAGTATGTGAGAAATTATTTCAATTCTTTTGTATTTAAGTGTATCTTATGGCCTAAGAATATGATCTATTATGGGAAAAAGTCCCATGTGCTCCTGGGAAAAAGATGTATTCTGATCATGTTGAACAGAATACTCTGTAGATATTTAGTCCATTTGTTCCATGGTGTGGTTTAGCTCTAGTATCTGATTTTTTTTGGTCTGGTTGACCTATCTATTTGTGAGAATGGGGAACTGAAATCCCAACAAGGATTGCACTGGGGTCTGCTTGACCTTTCCTGTCCAGCAGTTTTTGCTTTATGAAGTGAGTATGCCAACAATGGGTGCATATATATTTAAAACTGTGAGCTCTTCCTGTTGGACTATTTTCTTTACCAGTACAGTGTCCACCTTTGTTTCTTTTGATTGGTTTTGGCTTGCAATCTGCTGTATCAGAGAACAGTATGGCTACTCCTCCTTGTTTTTGAGATCCACTTGCAGAGAGTTTTAACTTCTTTTTACTTCCAGTTTGTGTGCTTCTTTGTGAGTGAACTATCTCTCTTGCTGACAACAAATGGTTGAGTTTTGTTTTTTGACCCTCTCTGCTGGTCTGTATTTTGATTACTAAGTTAAGACCATTAGCATTGACAATTATGACTGCAAAATATTTACTGAATCCTGTAGTTTTTAAGTGTTGGTTGTTTGGTTTTTCATTTTGTAAAACTTCCCATCTTCCTGTTTCCTTTCCTTGGAGTTTTTTGGTGCTGCTATCCTTTGTCTCTAAGATTCCTGTTTGATTCTCCCTGGCAGTCTAGTGGTTAGGATTCGCAATCTCTCTTGTAAGTATACAGCACTAGTCTTGTGGTCATAAATTTCATTAGAGTTTCTTTGTCGTGAAGAATTTTTACTTCTTCAGTTCTGAGGGATGATACTGCTTGACACAACAGCCTGCACTGACATTTGTTTTCTTTTAAAGCTTGAAAATTTTCATTCCAGGCTTTCCTGGCCTTTAATGTTTGTGTTGAGAAATCTTCAGCTACTCTGACAAGCTTGTCTTGGTGTTTTTCTCTTACTTCTTTTTCCCCCCATTTTATTGATATGTATCAGCACAAAATTCAAGGTTTACAATGAAGTTAAGCATTCTGTGCACATATGTATCTTGTCAAGGTGACAAGGCCTTTCCCACTCGCCTTCTGTCCCTGCCCCAACCCACCTCCCTCCCCATCCTACCCCACTGGTTCACTCTGTTTCTCATTTTAAGTTCCATGAGATAGTTGCAATCTGGGTTTCTCATATCAGAGAGACCATTCGATGTTTCACCTTCTGCTTCTGACTCACTTCACAAAGCATGATGTTCTCAAGTTTCTTCCATTTGCCTGCAAAAGCCTCCACACTGTTGGACTTTATAGACGTATAGTATTCCATTGTTTATAAATACCACAGTTTGTGTATCCACTGGTCTGTTGATGGGTATTCTGGTGACTTCCATATTTTAGCTATTGTTTAGTTGTGCTGCTATGAACCTGGGTATACATATATCTGTTATGTGTTGTTTTGACCTCTTTTGGAAATATTCCCAGGAAAGGTGTCACTGGATCGAAGGGGATATTTATTTCCAGTCTTTTGAGAGATCTCCATACTGCTTTCCAAAGTGGCTATACGAATTTACATTCCCACCAGCAGTGTAGGAGGGTTCCTTTCTCCCCACAGCTTAGCCAGCACTGATTACTATTTGACTTGTTGATATGGGCCATTCTCTCTGGGGTGAGATGGTATCTTAGCATTGTTTTGATCTGCATTTCTCTTATTAATAGCCTTCATGTTGAACTGCTGGGATTTTGAACATGATGTGGCATGGCGAGTTTCCTTTCTGGCTATGGTTATTTGTTGTTCCACATGCCTCCTGTACCTCAATATTAATTTCTTGTCTTAGATTCTAGAAATTTTCTGCCATGATTTTAATGAATAAATACTCTGTACCTTGTGTGTTGTTTTCTAAGGTTTCTTTCACACCCATAATTTTGTGGTTGTTTCTCTGAGTCATACAGCAGCCCCTGTACCCAAAAAAATAGACTGGTGTTTGAATCATTTGATTGGTATCCTACTAAAACAGTACCAGCTTTCCCATAAAATTTGTGAAACTTTCCCCCATAATTATTATTTTTAATAGGATATTCATTTGCAAAATGTAATGATTATATTCAACACAGGGAATTGGTATAAAATCTTTTAAAAATATGTATGCATGAAGTTATGAATGGACAGGTAGATAAAATGAAAAAACAAATCTGGCAAAACGGTAATTAGTGAAAAGTGAGCACATAATTTATGTAAGTTAAAAAAGTTCTGAAATAACTAAGTATGCCATTGTATCTATTGCTTTATGTGTGTGTAATATGTTTTTGTGATATATACTTAAGTTCATTTAATGTAGCAATTCACTTACTCGGCCTTTGATGTAAGTTTCCCCCAAGAAAATTGATGGATGTAATGACAACATGAATGGCTTTTGAATGTACTAACATTTACCTTTCAGTACTTAGCTTAGAAACTTGAAATTTAACTTTTTTTTCTTTCTCACATTTTCTAGCCTTATGAATTTCTTTGCTCTAATTCTTTTCTTGCGTGAACTAATGGGTGAGGCCATGTTACAGAGAATCTCAACAGTTATTTACACCGGGCCCCTGCCTGGAACACTCTCTCTTTCCTTTTCCTCTCTTTCCTTACTTCACCTGTTAAGTTTAATCCCTACTTTAAGGCTCATCTCAAGGGCCACTTTCTTTGTAAGGTCATCTCTGACATCTTACAGGAGCATAATTTACCCCTCTCTGAACATCAGCATCACTTTTATATGAACTTAACAACCTTGTCCACTGTTGATTACTTTACCTATGTTTCATATACATATACGTATATAAATGGCTGTCAATACTTTTGGTGGAAGAAAAGCTTATTCTACAATAGAAATATAGGTGAGTTATCCCAACTTGGAAAGCTGGTAAGAGAAAAGACATTCACACAGCCAGGTTTCTGACAGAAGCCCCCCTAATTCAAGAAGGCGAAGGAGGAAGCTTAGTTGTTAAACTGGCCATTTTTTGCCTTTGGGAAAAGCACCCAAACTAATTCCTCAGTGCCTGCCATGAGAAGCTGGCTTGGACACTCAGGTGAAGACAGAGGAGAGACCACAAACTCCCGCTTTCTATTCTTCGTGAAATTTCACTACACAGTCAGCAGATAGAGACGCCCTGAGAAAACAGGAAGAGCCAGGACTTCCACTGTGGGATTCCCCAGAACTCCAGGCACTGGCAGCACTGTGATGTGGGAGTGAAGGGAAAAGGCGTCACGCTCAGACACACTGCACCGAGGGGCAGAAGTGCAGACCTCTCCTAAGTCCTGACTAAACTGCACCTAAAGCCCAGAGGCGTGGAGGCACCAAGCCCAGGGGACACAGGAGGTACCTATCTCATCCATCTACACAGATTCCCCCCAAAAATTCCAAAGGCCATGCCACACATTAAGATGGTCTTTTCTTCAAACAGATGATCTGATTGGATATCCACATGCAGAAATCAACTCAAAATCAGAGACTTCAGTGCAGAATCTACAGTGAAAAATGAAGAACACATAGAAAAAAAATCTGTGACCTAAAAAACAATCTTTTCCATCTCTAAAATAGAAAAGATAAATTGACTTCTTCAAGATTAAGAATCTTTGTTCTTCAAAAGGCACTGTAAAGACAAAATCATAGACTGGGAGAAAAATACATCTGATAAAGAACTTATGCCCAAAATATAGAAAGAACTTTCAACTCAATATAAAGAAAACAACCCAATTTTTAAAAACGAGCAAAAGATTTAAATAGAGCCTACATTAGATGGTAATCACATAAACAGATGCTCACTAGACCAATGCAAATGAAGTCCATGACGAGACATCACTACATATGTATTACAATGGTAAAATATTTTTTAAAAACATTATTAAGTGCTGGAGAGGACACATAACTAGAACTGTCATGCAGTGCTGATGGGGAAGCAGAATGGTCCAACCACTCTGGGAAGTGCTTTGACAGTTGCCGCACCTCTTTCTCTGCAGTGCGTGCATGTGTGTGTGCATGCATATGTGTGTGTGTGTGTGTGTGTGTGTGTGTGTGTGCGCGTGCGTTCTACTGTGGACCAGGCCTAGGACCTTCACATTTTCATACTGACCTACATTCCCAGCCCATTCTTCACTTCTGATTTTGAGACGGAGTAAGTTGCCCGACTCGAGCTTGGCAGTTGCTTTATGAAGGTGAAGAAATTTCCTAGGACCCAGAAATCCCACTCATATGTATTTAGTCAAGGGAAACGAAAATTTATGCCCACAAAAAAATCTGCATGTAAACACTGACGGTAGGCATATTTGTAATTTTAAAAAACTTGTAAATGACTCCAGTACCTGCCAGCCAGGGAGCAGCTACCCGGCACACCCGGACAACAGAATGTAACTCAGCACTGAAAAGGAAACACCCTGGCGAGTCTGAGGGAGTTTCGAGCGCATTACGTTACGTTGAAGGGTGCTGTTTGCATCCATCTGGACGAGGCAAGACCCCTAGGACAAACGGCAGAGCAATGTCGACAGGGACAAGGAGGGGGAGGGGTTAACTCGAGGGACATGGGCAAATCTTTTGGTGTGAGCCAATTGCTCTGTATTGTGACGACGGCAGCAGTATATAACTATCTGGACAGTAAATGAGAACAGGTGATTTTACTATATCTAAATTATAAACTTTTTAAAATGCTCACTATGAAACAAAAGTTCGATGACAATGACCAGTAGGTTTCTATATTCCAGAAGAGAAAAACCTTTCAAAGAGAACTCTTAAAAATCAGGCCTACGATGTCTCAGACACAGGCACATCTTGCCTTGGCCAGCCAGGACCCTCTGGAGGTCTGACAGAGGGCATTTCACAGGAAATCAGCCCACCCGCCCTTACTAGAAGCATGAATGGTCCTCTGACTGAAAAGAGGCACTACTAATGCCCCAAGCAGGACCTAGTACCCACGAGTGACAGGGGCCACAGGGCTCAGTCAGTCAGGCCGTAGCAGGGGGGACACTGTACTGAGGAGGCTCAGCCTGAAGAGAGCTGGGGTGACAATCCCACGGCCAAGCACACTCACCTTGGCTGGAACCACGCTGCCCGCACCAGGGTGTCGGTCCCCTGCACTCCCATGGCATCAACAGACGTAAGCCGAGAGGTGCTCTGGTCACTGGGTGGCAGCCAACCCTGGGCCCCCCTCCCCAGGCGTGCCGCACTCTCAGGACAGGACGCAAAGCAGGCTGTGCCTTCAGCCTGAACCCAAGGGACTGAGTGTGGGGCCTAATGTCCATGGCACTGGCTTCGGGGTTATACCTGGAGACCACAAATCAATCTCGGCCACAGTGCTGGTGGCCCCTCCTCCCACGGCCGTCACCTGGGTGGACCTAACCTTTCCTTACCGCATGAGTGGGAGGTAGCAGCCAAGTGCACCTGAAGGCGTAGAGCTTAGTATAGGAAAGGAGCAACCAGAATGAACACCCACCACACGGTTGCCCTGCCACCGACCTGCCCACCGGGCACCACCCATCACGGCTAGGTCAATTTTGGCTCCTACCTGAGAGGACCGGCTTTTAAAATCTTTTGGACATTGTTTCTGCTGGGGGCGGAGGGGGCAGAGAGGTGGCATACCTTTTGTCTTTCCATCCACGGCCACCAGCTTCTTTGTCTCTGCTGTTAACAGCAGCTCATAAGGGTGCTCGTCCTCGTCCCTGGGGGTGCTGTCCTGAACCCTGGGTCTCACCGCCAGGACCTAAGGGAGAGAGACACCTAGTACTCCTTGAGCACGCGGCTACACCCACACGGCTACCACCTACCACCCGGCTTTGCGATTCACTGTCTTTTCTGCATCTAGGGGCGGGGGCGGGGAGAAGAGAATAATCCGAGTCTCAGGAGATCACCCACGGCTTTCCTGGATAGGAAAGTCTGCTATGTCTGCCCTCCAAGACTCCCCTGCCCGACATGATGGTGGTCGTGGGCGTCAGGGAGGTAATGAGGCCATTCTGACACTACTCATGGTAATCCACTCGTTGAGGGATTAGCGCTGTCTCTTGGGAATGCCAGCCCTCCTGGGACAGAATTACTACCACACGAGCAGGCTGTGCAGAGTGTGCCTGGCACTTCCCTGCTCTCCCACTTGGAGGGCGCTGCTCTCTGGGTGCCAGCTGCTCCCACAACGTGACACATCCATCATGCTATAATGTGGCCAAGAGGCCCCACCAGAGGCTGAACAGATGGGGCTGCTGCTTTGAGTCTCCAAAACTATGAGCCAATAAACCTCTTTTCTTATAAACCCCTTAGCCTCACGTATTTACAGGAGAAAAGGGACTAACCTCAAATCTCAAAGGTATCTGACTAGAACACTCCCTTTCATCATTCTGTCCTTCGGAATACACTAAGTAGACACCCTAGACCACCCCCCCCCCCCCCCCCCCCCCCCCCCCCAGCATTCTGCACGATCTCTTCTCTGCGGACAGCACTCCCGGGCAGCTTGCAGCCACGCTGGATCCTAACGTCATCTTTCAATCTTTCACCATGTTTGCTCCCCCAAAATCCTCATGTTCACAAGAGGGAATGTAAATGACTTCTCAGTGATCCCCAACACGTGACACCCACTAGAAGTGGCCCACACGTCTTGTTAGTGGCAGCCTTGCTTCATAGGCCCCTGGGAGCTGAGCAAAGGATTTCCCTAACGTGGCTTCCTGCTTCCTACCACGTTCACCAATGGTGCCGTTTTAAACGATGCCCCTGCCTCTCTACTCTGAAGAGCCATGCAGTCAGAAGTATAAATTTCCACAGAGGGGAAGCATCTCTGTCCATGACCAGCCCGACCGATACAGCCTCACGACCCTGGTGACAGAGATGGGGGAGAACAGCTCCTGCACCTGCCAGCGGTGAAGCCTCGGCTGCAGAGAGCCTGGTGTCCACAGCTGATCACAAGGCCCCAGCAGCCACAGGTCACCACGAACCAAACCAGAAAACCACATTAGTGTGGCAACAGCCACACCGAGAAAGGTAGTGGAGCTCCTGGCTTTGGAGGATAATTCTATTTATCTGTCCTAAGATGCCAATGTGTTTCACAGGCAAATTAACAATAATCATAGTAAGGTCATTAGAACAAAATCTCTTCCTAAGCAGTCGGCTATGGCAAACAATGCATATGAACAAGAAAGGGGCTGGGCATGGCTCCGTGGCTAAAGGACTTGCCTGGCACCTGGGTTTGATTCCCCAGCACCACATAAACATTAGATGGGCAGAGTGGCACTTGCTTATAAAACCAGCACTCAGGAAGCTGAGGCAGGAGGATTGCTCTGAGTTTGAGGCCAGCCTGGGCAACGTAGTAAGTTTAAGACCAGCCTGGACTACAGAGAGACCCCTTCCAAAAAAAAAAAAAGGTAGGCGAAGCTCCCAATTGCACCTAATAAATACAGGGGTGATAATACAGTGAATCATTATCTATTTTTAAAAATGTATTACACTACAGATAGACTGTCTTTAGTCCCCCTTTAACACACTGGTCCCGCCATTCTGGTCACATTCTGAAACAGTCTTAAAGTCTTCTTCCATGAGTGTCTCTCTAAGGCGTTATCAAAAATATGGTGAGGAGCTGAGGGAGTGAGCTCAGCAGTTAAAGCGCTGGCCTAGCAATAACAAGGCCCTGGGTTTGACTCCCCAGCATCACAGAACTGGGAGTGGGGACGTAAGCCTGTAATCTTATCACTCAGGAGGCTGAGGCAAGAGGATTGCCAGGAGCTACAGGCTAGCCTGGGCTACACAGTGAGGTCAGGACCAGCCTATGTTATACAATGAGACCCTGTCTCAAAAAAAAAAAAAAAAAAAAAAAAAAAAAAAAAAAAAAAAAAAAGGTGAATGCCATAGCAGCAGCGTGCCATCCAACGAAAAGGTGAGTGATAAAAACATTATGGTATATCCTTTCTACCTCATTCACCAGCTCTGGAACCTTGTGACTCCTGGCTCTTCCCCAAAGCCAAAATGACCAGGAAAGGTAAACGTGATGAACTGACTCAGGACATCAAAAAAACCACAACAGTGCAACTAAAGACACATGAAAGGCGTTCCAGGAGTACTTCAGAAAGCGAGCGGGACAAATAGTGGGTACAAGCATGCTTGGAGCAAGGCAAAGTATTTTGAGGGGACTGAAGGCTGCATGTCTTTTACTATAATACTTTTGACCATACCTCATAATGATAACCCACAAAAAAATGTGATTCCGTATCTCACACAGAAACCCCCAACACTGAAGTGTCCCAGGCTCACTGGATAAGCAGGCCTCAGGTGTGTGAGGTAAAGGGTTTTGCTTCTCCCAGGGCTGTCAGAGCCTAATGGCCTAATGAGAGGCCGAGGGCTCCAGCAGCCTCAGGCTAAATGAGAAGCTGCACCCCTGTTAGTTAACAAGGCTGCCACTCTGAAGGCAGATGGAAGGTCTCACTTCCAAAATTTTGCTAGGTACAGCAGGAATCTCCACTTACTGCAAGCCACCTGGAAGCTAAAAGCTATTTCATTATGGAGAGCTATTTGCTTGTATTACTTATTCCCTGCCTCTTCACAGGCACACAATTAAGAGAACAAAGAGGGACCATTAAGCAGTTGCACTGTGTTAACTTAATACCCTAGCTTTACAGACAGGAATCAGTGTTCTGCAGGTTTACGCATCCATCCCATCCCTTAGGCTAAGCCCTGGAAATCTGGACTGGCTGGGTGCCAGCTCCCCCAGTAGTAAAGACAGCCTGGAAGCCTGGTCTATACTATCCTCCTCCTCAGCCAGAGAACAAAGCTCACCTGACCTGCATTTACTGGTTTACTCCTTGCTAGGTTCAGGTCAGCCTAAGTGGATGCAGCTGGAAGGGACTCTTAAGCAGCCCAGAGTAACTGGTTCTACCAAACTGTAAAAAATGACCATGCTACCAAAACTTACATACAAGATTCAATGCAATTCCAATCCAAATACCAACAGCACTTTTCATCAAACTAGAAAAATATGACCCGAAAAGGTCTATGGAACCAGAAGAGACACAGAATAGCCAAAACAATCCTCAGCCACAAAAGCAGACGGCCTCACAATAATGGGCATCAAGTTATATTACGTAGCAATAGTGGCACCAGAACAGACAAGTGGACCGGTGGGACCGGGCTGGGGAGGCAGAGACAACCTGAGCACGTTCCATCACCTGGTCTTCCACTGAGAGGCCAGAAGCATGAGCTGGAGGAAAATCAGTCTCTTTAACGAATGGCACTGGGAAAACTGGCTATCCACATAACAGAACAGAAAATAAATATGTTTTAAAAATCTTCAGCAGCTTTAGCCATCAGCGAAATGCAAATCAAATCAACTTGGAGGTTTCATCTAGCTCTGCTAAAATGGCTGATACCAAGAACTCAAAAGATGACAAATCCTGGCAAGGTTGTGGAGGAAAATAAATCCTTGTTATTAGTGGACTATAAACTGGTATGATCATCATGGAAAGCAGCATGGCGACTCTTCAAAAAACTGAGTTGCAACTCTCTCTGGATATCTTTCCAAAAGAGTTAAAGTCATCATACAACAGTGATGTTCATACACTCATACACCCATATTCATAGCAGCACAATTTATAATAAACAGGTGAACAGATAAAAAAAGATGAGGCATACTGCCACAATGGAGTACTACTCTGCCATAAAGAAAGATAAATCTGACTCATCTGTAGGAAAAAACAGATGCACCTTGCTTGAGACCAGCATGCTTAATGAAATCAATCAGACACAGAAGGTTGAGTACTGCATGGCATCTCTTATATGGGAAAACCAAAATATAAAAAAAGAGCAAAATAGGAGTTGGAAGAAAATAGGAAGACTACGGAGAAGGAAAGAGGATGTGAGGGGTGGGAAAGGGAAGTCAAAACCACCAGGATGCCACATATAAGTGCACCAGTTTCTCAACCTGTTACTATGCATCACAAATATATTAACAGAAAGAATAATAAAATGGAGCACCTAGTTCCAGTCCTTTCACTTGTAGGTGACAAGTGTAGTCCTAGAAAGGTTCAGGACTTCCCCGGGTTACGGAGCTCACAGCAAAGCCATGGCCACAAAATGCAATTCCCCTAATTCTGGACCAGACTGGTCTCACTTCTTCCCCCTGCAGCCTGGGGTGGGGGGTGGGGGCTCGGCTATCAAGGCAGGGCCTGCTCACTGCCCACGGCAAAGCAGGGGCGCTTTTCCTTTTGGTACCGGCCCCCTCAGCTATCAGATTAACATGTCCCAGGAAAGCAATAAAGCGCGCTTCCCCACGCGTCCCGGCTCCTGCGCCTGCAGCGCTGTGTCACAGGGGCTATGGCAGTAACTGATTTTCAACAAAAAGGATTCTGCTCTTTACTAAATTACTTCTTAATCTGTTTTTCTCTTTCCTCCGGGGCTGGCAATAAATCAAAGCTGAAAACTTTTTTCCGGCTATGTGGACAGCAACAGTGCTGCAGGAAACAGCCACAAGCAGCCGTGCCTCATGGTGACCAGCGGAATGCGCAGCCGGCGAGCGGCGGCCTTCTGGGCAGCGCGGTCAGGACCGCTGCAGCTCCCCGGCCTTCTGGGCAGCGCGGTCAGGACCACTGCAGCTCCCGGCAAAGCCCAGCTCGTCTGAGCGAAGAGGGCTGCCATCGGTCGCAGGCAGCTTGCAACCCCCCTGCGGGACAAAAACATCTCAGTGGTGTGTTCATGTGTGCATGGGTACGTGCGTGTGTGCACGCATCGTATTTTTACAGTGGGCTTCATGTTAAGTCGTTCTCTGATAAGCTCTCCCAGAGCCAGGTGCGCTCCAGCCTCCTGTAAGGGCTGCTATGGGTCACTTAATGATAGTAAGCCTCAGGAATGGGGACACGAACACCGGGGAAGCTGACTCCTAAATATAAACCCTTCGGAGCTGGAGGAATAGCATAGAATTTTGAGTGCTTGCCTAGCAAGTTCAAGGACCTGAGTTCGGTTCCCCAGCACCACCTAAACTGGGTATGTTGGTGCACACCTATAATCCCAGCACTCAGGAGGCTAAGGGAGGAGGATTGCTAGGAGTTTGAGGACAACTTGGGCTAGACAATACGTTCAGGACCAGCCTGGACTACAGAGTGAGACCCTATCTCAAAAAAAAAAAAAAACTTAGAAACTCTAAAGTTTGATAATGCCAGTGCCTCTTGAGATATGAGGTTTAGGATTTTAAAGTTTTGAGAGTATAAGAAATAAAAATAATGCCAAGTATAGTGGCACATGCTTGTAATCCCAACACTCTGGGAGGCTCAGGCAGGAGGGTCACAAGTCTGAGCCTGGCCTATGCAACTGAGCAAGACTCCTGTCTCAAAAAAATAAAAAGCTGGGACTGGAGGCATAGCTCAGTGATTAAAGCACTCGCCTACCATGCATGGGGAGGCCCTGGATTTCATTCCTCAGCACCACATAATAATTAGCTGGCTGCGTCGGTGCACACCTGTAATTTCAGCACTTGGAAGGCTGAAGCAGGAAGAGTGGGTTTGAGATCAGCCTGGGATACATACTGGGCTAAGAGCTAGCCTGGATTCAAGAGCTAGCAGGATGTTGCCTCAAGACGGTAGGTAGCAGCTCAAGTGAAGCTCAGTGAAATGGCTCTGGATTCCACTAGGAATCTCCAGTACCGAGAGAGAGAGAGAGAGAGAGAGAGAGAGAGAGAGAGAGAGAGAGAGAGAGAGAGGAAATATAGAAAAATGCAGAGTAAAAAGAGTCTACTTTTGGAGATGATCTACCCATTTAGACCATGGGACATGGGACATGCACTGCCTGGATCATTAAAAGGACACTGACTCCAGCCATATCACCTACATCCAAGTACCAGTATTGACCAGTAAGTAAAACTGAGGGTTCTTATGGTCTCTCAAATACTGTGTTGGTCCAGCTGACACAGATTCCAGGCTAGTAGAAGCACATTCTAGAAGACGATCTCGACTCAGAAGCTCTTCCCATGGAGGACAATGATACAGGTGTCCCTCCCACACCATCACCTCTGTGCCATGTTAGTGTCACAGTGGGTGCTGCACTCTGCCCTGAGAGAACAGAAGACCCTGCTTATCCAGTACTTCTCTGGGTCTTGCTTCTTTCC
Source organism: Ctenodactylus gundi (assembly GCA_004027205.1). Taxonomy (NCBI): domain Eukaryota; kingdom Metazoa; phylum Chordata; class Mammalia; order Rodentia; family Ctenodactylidae; genus Ctenodactylus; species Ctenodactylus gundi. The sequence continues at coordinate 63,589 of PVKB01001281.1, read as the reverse complement.
TTTGGTATTAGAAATTTCATTCAAGTCCCCACTGAAGAGGTGGCACAAGGCATTTACAGAGACCTTGTCCCAACTGCGTGTGCTCCACACACTAGGAATCTCCTGGCACAGAAGGTAGTAATGAAGCAAACCTCTGCTTATAGGAGAATGTGTAGAAATTTTCTCTACACCTGGTAGCATGTTACTGCCCCAAGGTGGTGGTAAGAGGCTGTGACTCCAGAGATCCCTGCTGGAGACATCATAGTACGTTTTTGGTAATTAAGGAACAGAAAGAAATAAGCCAAGAATTTGTACCTAGCACAGAAACTCTGCTTGACTTTTAATGTTTTTAGAGCAGTTTCCCTGAATTTACACATTTTATAAAATTGAAAAGCCATCCATCTGGTTGGCAGTGTTGACACTGCCTGCCTCCCGGGAGGGTCAGGGGTGAGGCTGCATGGAACACACTCCAACCCCTGGGATTGAAGTGTGAAGCATAACTGGATTACTGTGGATGATACCGTAAAACTAAAGAATAATAACTTTGTATTGACAAAAATGACTTTCAAAATTATGAAACATTTTGAAATGAGCACCCACCAAGAATGGTAGGAAGTGTTAAAGAAGCATTTTTAAGATGTAAGATCAAGAAAAACATTATTTTCTTCAACACCCAAAGAGAATGGAGTTCTCTGCCCTGTGACAACATTTCTTTACCACATGGTAGATTATTCCTTTCAAATTCCTTTCTGCGATTTCCCTGCCCAAACAGCTCTTATTTCTCTTCTAACTGAGTCTTTGTGACTCAAGTCACGTCTCTACTAGTGTAGCATCTTCTTGTGAAATAAAGAGGAAACGTGCGAAAACTGAAAGAAGGCTCAGGGGCCGAACCACCGGAGCGTGGTAGCATGGCAGTCAGGGCACTCTCAACACTTCATGGCAAAAGACAACACACAGAAGTGCAAAATGCGCTGGGCGGGAGGGGGGGGGGCGGTGCTCAGTGCTTGAAGTATTTGCCTAGCATACATATGGCCTTGGGTTCGATTCCCCGGCATCACACAAGCTGGGCATGGTGGCACACACCTGGCATCCTAGCACCTAGGAGGCTGAGGCAGGAGGACTGCCATGAGTTCAAGGCCAGCCTAAGTATCTACACAATGAATTCAGAACCAACCTGAATACAGAGGAAGACCCTGTCTCCAAATAAATTAATAAATAAAAGGTGAAACTATTTTGTTCAGATTATGGGGGCCAGGAGAAAATATGCATATTTTGTTTTCCATGTGGTATGGTGGATCAATACTTGTTTTTTGGAAAACTATAATTCTTTAAGCAAGGCCTAGTGACATAGGCCTATAATCCCAGCACTCTGGGGAGGGAGAGTTAAGAAGATCTCAGGTTCAAGCCCAGACTGGACAACTCAGCAAAACACTGTCTCCAAAAGAAAAACAAAATACATATATTTATTTTTAGAGAGAGGGTCTCGCTCTGCAGCCCAGGCTGGTCCTGACCTCACTATGCTATAAAGCCCATGCTGGCCTTGGACTCACAGCAATCCTCCTGCCTCAGCTTCCAGAGTGCTGGGATTATAGGTGTGCGCCACCACACCTGGCTTATGTGGTGCAGGGGAATCGAAAGGGTACTAGGTGCTTGATTTATCACTTGCTAGGCAAGTGCTTTAACCTTTGAGCCATTCCTCCAGCCCCTCAAAATATATATTTAAAAAAGGGGCTGGGCTGGGGCTACAGCCCAGTGTGAAGGCCCTGGGTTTAATCCTCAGTACCAATTTTAAAAAGCAAATTCTTTTAGTACTTTTTGGTCTGCAAGGAAGGTCTTGCTCTAGATTCCTGATACACACGATGCAAACCTACTATCCCAAGGGTGACAGGACACTGGAGAGCCAGCGGGCACACCGCACAATGGCGCACACGGGTGTGCTTTCCAGCAAACTAGTATTTTCGTGATAGAAATAACCCCTCAACCCTCTACCTCAGAAGCTGTCAAGGGAAAATACTTCTTATCTACGCGGTCTTCCTCCTCTTCATCGGGTGGTGGCTTTGCTGGAGGCGGTGGACGTTCTCTCTGCGGAAGGAAAAAAAAAAAATTCCACTATCACATTTTTCAAGTATCTAACTTTTTGGTTTAACCTTATTTTAGCCCTTGAAAATTAAAAAGAATAATGCCAAGAACTCCCCAGAGACCAATGTGAAGGTTGAGTCACTGAGCCTGGTGGGGACCGTGAGGCCACACTCAATCCCATTAGCTCCACAGCTTCAGCAAGACTGCCAACACCTCTCTCATACCCAAGACTACAGGGAGAAACAACTGCACAGAAAACTCCTATCTTGCATAAAATGTCCTTCATAATAAGACCCATAAAACTTTAGTAAAGATTTCTGGTTAAGATGACAGCTGAGTAACAGAGCTGCACAAGATCTCCTCATCAACTCACTTAAAAAGTCAAGAATTCAGTTAGAAAATGCATGTTCAATGTAGCTAGGGCAGGGAGGAGCACCCCAACAACTGAAAGGAGGCCATGGGAAGGCCAGAAATTCTGAAGGATCATCAAAAGCAGAGAAAAAAAAAATCCCAGCAGCCCAGGAAGCTGCTGCAGCTGGCTGCAAACGGCTGGCGCCGCAGGCAGCTGTGGACGGAGGAAAGCTTGCACGGATCTGGGACAACTGACAGAGCTGGGAGAGGACAGAGCACCCCAACAATGGACAGGAGACTGTAGGAGGGTCAGAAATCCTGAAGTCACATCAGAAGAGGAGGAAAAAAGCAGCCGCCTTGGCATGGCCCTGAACTGCCGGCATCCACAGACCAGATGGAGGAAGGTCTGGAGCCAGAACCTCAGCTGGAGGTAAACGAGGATCTGGCTAAGTGGGAATTGTCAGCAGCTGGCGGCCACAGCCTCTGAAACACCAACCCAGGGGTAGTGTGCACTACAAATGCAGCGTGCACTCCCCCTAGAAAAGGCCCCAGATCAGAAATAGATCAGAAACAGAGCTCAGCAGCCGTCACAGGCAGTGACGTCAGCAGGAGCCATTTTAAAGAGAAGGGGGGAAAAAAGCCCAAGACTGAACCCTTTAGAGTAAAAGAAAGCTCAGAAGAGCACATCAGGGCTTTTGGGGGTCACCCTTAAACAGTGCCCAGGAAGAAATTGGCACAAGAGACAGAGAGAGAAGAAGAGTGAGGAAAAAGGCTGTTGATCCCCTGAACGGCTCAGGGGCACCTCCGAGGGTGGAGAACCCCGCTCTGGGGGAGGGAAGCCAGGACAGATGGAGAGCTGTGCCGAGTGGGCCAGGGTGAACAAGACACCTCAAAAGGTAGATCATTGCCCCATTCTTCCCGCATGCACCAGAGGCTTCCGGGTTGCCGCTGCCCTGCAGGCCAGAGGCATCTAGGACCAGGAAGTCCATCGCCCACCTGACCTGTGAGCCAGAGGCTTCCAGAGGCTTCCAGGGAATTACATCAGCCTGTCAATCCTGAGCCCCAGAGGCTTCCAGAGGCATCTAGGACCAGGAATTCCATCACCCTGTCTGTCCCTTGGGCCAGAGGATTCCAGATGCATCTAGGACTGGGCCTTCGCCAAACCCCTCTTTCCTGCATACCGGAGACAGCAGAACCATGAGGAAACGTAGTAATAAATCTCCTACAAAAAGACCTAACACCCCAGATGATGATACCAGGGATACTGAAATGCAGACTCCAAAGATGAAAATGGCCAAAATGATGGTAACTTCTGGGCCCAGATATTCAGTGAATTAAAGTAGGAAATGAAAAAGTGCAAGAGCTACACTAACACATAGCTAAGCTAAAAGCAAGCCTTGAAAAGCAATTAGAGGAGACCAAAGAAGAAATATACCAGAAGATAATGAAGGCAATACAAGAAATTTGAGAAGAACACAACAAAGATATACAAACATTGAATGCAGATATTCAGAAAGTGAAAAACACACAGGAAATAATAAGCAACCACTCTGAACATCTTCAGAATAGAACGTCAGACCTAGAAGATAAAATGACTGAGCTGCAACATACAGGCCATGAAGAACACAAAGTAAATAAGGAAGAAAGCGAATCATTACAATGGCTGATAGATGACTCAAAGAGAAACAACCTCAGAATTATGGGAGTCCAGGAGAAGACTGAGGACAAAACAAAAGGCTTAAAGGACATGTTCAATGAAATTATGAAAGAAAATTTTCCAAATCTAAGAAAAGAAATAAACATGGAACTACTGTGGGTATATAGAACACCAAACAACACTGATCAGAAGAGATCCTCATCACGACACATCATAATTAAAATACTAGAAACCCAACACAAAGAGAAAATACTAAAATCTGTAAGAGAAAAACAGAAGGTAACCTTCAATAATAAACCCATCAGGATAACTGCAGACTTCTCAACCCAGACTCTGAAAGCCAGGAGATCATGGAGCAATGTCATCCAAGCACTAAAAGAACATAAATGCCAACGAAGACTACTATATCCAGCAAAATTATCTTTTAAATTAGAGGGAAAAATTAAAACTTTCCATGATATAGAAAGCTTAAAGAAATTTGCAGCCACTAAGCCAGTATTGCAGAGAATATTTAAAGGAAACTTAGGAAGTGAAAGGGAGGCCAGTGACACCAATGACACCAGAGAAAAAGGGACAACAGCTAGAAGACAATGAGCTGAGAAAAAAAGTAAGGCTGTGCATGAAATTAGGGATGAACTGAAAGGTAAAAGGAAAACCCAAATAGGGCAAAATGTTAATAATTAGTGAAATATGAGTAAACAATGTATGAAAGTCAAAAAAATCTGAAATAACCAAGCATAGCTATTTATTAACTCTAGTATACTTATGTGATACAGATTTAAGTCCATATAATGTAGCAAATTGATAAAGTCTGAAGCTTGCTGAATGAAGCAATTCACTTTATTGAAGGTGAATGTGAGTTTATCCTCTTTGAGAGGTAGAAAGATAAGCAGCACCAAAATAACTTGGAGGAAAGATAACATCTGAAGAGAAAATGTAATTAAAAAAACAGATTGGTAATCAAATCATCTGACTGATATACTTTTAAAACAGTATCAGCTGTTCTATAAAATCTGTGAAATCTCCCCACATCATTATTATTCGTAATAGTATAGTAGTGTGCAAAATAGAATAATTACTAATTAATAATGCAACATGGGGAATTGATATAAAATCTTTTAAGAATACAGATGCATGAATATATGGATAGACAGATAAAATTATAAACCAAATCTAGCAGAATGTTAGTAATCAGTGAAATGTGAGTAAATAAGTTATGAAAGTTTAAAAATTCTGAAATAACTAAATTTGCCTTCATATCTGTTAAGTATATTTATGTGATAAAGATTTAAGTTCATTTAATGTAGCAATGTGATACAGTTTTAACTTTGTTTTATTGTAGCAATCCACTTGAATTACATACTTGTAGTTATTTTCTAATGTGAACTGGTGGGTAGGGCCAGGTTTAAGAATATCAACAAAGATATAGCAAAATATAGAAAAAAAAACTTTTGGTAAATATCCAAATAAAGGGATTGGTTGGATTCAGAGAAGAGGTATCAAGATTTGACTAAACTGCGACCCATCTGAGGAATGGGAAGCTGAGTTAGAGTGGTGAGTTAAGTGAAATGATTTAGATACGGAAGATTAAATATGTTAAGTACTGTATAGTCTCTCTGACTTGGGAAACCCAGAACACAGACATTCTATACAGCCACATGAAGTGATAGCTGAAGTTGGGGGGAAGGGATGTGGAAGGGGTGGGTCAAAAATGGGAAGGGACTGTAGAGTTGATATGATACATATATGTGCACCAAAACCCAAATTCATTGTAAGCACTATGTATTGCATATGTATATTAATAAAAATAGTGGAAAAAACTTTAGTAAAAAGAAAAATCTATGGCTCAATCTTCAGGCTACTCTATAAAAGAGGAAACCCTAGATCAAAAGAATGAACTTGTGAAGCAATTCTAAAGCCAAGGTTACAGAGGAAGTAATAAAAATAATAATCAAGGACAGAACATTAATTCCTGCTCCAACTTTGGTGTTGTGATATCAGCTTGTCCTCTTCATTAGCATAAATTTAAAGCTGATCTGTCAGAACTCAAGTCCCAGCTACTCAAAAGGCAGAGGCAACTTAGGCAACACTGCAAGATGCTGTCCCCAAAATTAAAAACAACAAGACCTCTTGGCTTCAGTCACCTTTCATAGGTCATCCCTTCAGTGGTAAATACTATATATCAATAGAATGCAAAAGCCTGTATCACTGAAGCTTATCAGAAATAGAATCTTTTGTCAACTGTCTGCTCTAGAGTCGGAACTGACAAGTCTTCCTTTAAAAGAGACGTGCAGTGACTATTCCAGGCATGGCAATCAACTCTGCAATTGTAGCATGTAGGTAGCCACTGATGATACGGACTCACACAAGTATAGCTGTCTTCCAACCAAACTTTACTTAGAAAAACAGGTCGTCAGAGCCAGATGTGGTGATGTACATCTACAATCCCAGCACTCTGAGAGGCTGAGGCAGGAAGACTGAATGTTTGCGCCAGTTTTGGCAACTTAGTGAGGCACTGTCTCACAATCAAAAATTTTAAAAAATTATGATGATGATGTAGCTCGATGTGAATTCTCAATAGCAACAACAACAACAACAACAACAAAAGCAAAGCCATCAGTAGTGGGATAGTTTGCCCACTCCCACTGTGAAGCAAGAAGCTCACGAACGAGGGAGCAGGAAATCACTTATGTCACGATTTACAGCAAATAATTCTGGTGAAGGAAACCAGAAAGCATCGAGCTGAAGAGGAATTCGGCACCACGCTTAGCACTGCTTATATTTCAAAGCCCTCGTCACGCTTGTCTGTTTGTGCTCCTGCAGAAGAAGACGGGGTCTGAACCAGGAGCCCAGAGGCTCACTCCCAGGTAGCTTACCATGCTAAGATGAGAGTATGTCGGAAACCCAGGGCAGAGGCAGGTGCTGGATGATGCAAGATTCCCAGCAGAATCTATAAAGAAAGATGTTTCTCAGCTTCCGGGAGCTGCCACCTCAGCACTCTCGCACCTGTGATCTCAGCTCCAACATGCTTCTCTGCCGAGCCCTCCATCCCTGTACATCAGTCATTCCCACAGTTCCTGGAACCATATGGATCCCCGATGGGAACGACCTCAAAAGAGGTCTGTGTGTTCATGCCAAGCAAAGCTCTTTTGATCAGACCTCTTGCAAAGTCCCGCTTTCCCCACTCTTCTTTGCTGTGGAAGTGCAGGACTGAGCCTGGTCCCAGACCTGCTGAGCAAGAGAGCGATCAGCAAAAGGTGCAGGCCTGGGTCCTCTACCACAGGTCAACCGGGGGCACGAAAGCTCAGGAGAGCAGAAACAGCAACATCAGAGGACCCGTTCCAGAAGGTTTAAAAAGCTAAAAAGGCCTACAACAGAAGATACAAAAAAAGGCTGAGGAAGATGTGACGACCAGAACAGGAGAAAGAAAATGTCCGTGAGTCTCTTTGTGCTAAGGTGAAAATCTGGGAAAATGTATACAGATCATCTGCTGTGTTTACAAGACAGTCCCTGGGCCAGTTAATTACCAAGGGTCAGGAAGACAGAAGAGCCACAACACACGCACACAAAAATGACGGAGCTTGCATCCCAAATTGCATCAGTTTCTACTTGGAAGACCCTGGGCTGCTGCGTCGCTGGTTCACAAAGCAGGAAGAAACAAAGAGCCTTCTATAAATCAGTCAGGGTCCTGAGCGCCAGCCACCTGCTTTAGGGTCCCGGGCTGCTTCCTGCAAGGACGCCAGCTCCCCCTAACGGGCACGACCTGTAAGCACCACGCAAAGCACAGCCTTTCTCCACCATTCATTGGTGACTACCATTGAATGGAAAAGGAAAACAAGCAAACAAAAAAAGAACAAAACCCAGCTCTGTCTACAGAAGCACTGTGCTGGTGGTGATCAGAGTATGTGTTTGCTTTCTGCACCCAGAAGGACTTGTCACAGTCCTTGATGACTCCCACTCTGGTGGGCTGCCCCAGCACTGGCGGCTCTCCAGAATCCACACTAAAATGTTGGGACTGTTTCAAAGAACAGCGCAAGGTAAGGAGCCCAACCAAAAAGAAGAAATCTCAGGCCATGCCCGGAGCGTACCTGGAAAGCCCAAGGATTCCCGAGCAGCCAGCGAATGATCACACACCACACTCACAGTCAATGGGAACAGCCGCTTCTACAGGCGGAGGAAGCGGCACGCGCCTGACACGTCTCATGGAGGAATGAACAGTGGGGTCCTGTGGGAGCAATGGCCAGCTCGGCCAACGAGCAATACCCCAACCTCAGATGACTAGGAACTGGCGATGCAGAGCGGAGGGTCAGGGGACAATGACAAACGCCTAGGCTCCCAGCACGTCGCTGGAGAGAAGTGAGGGAGACGTGGGTCTTGAGAACCATGTACAAGACTACAGCAAAGGGGGCTGGAGGAATGCCTCAGCGATGAAAGCACTCATGTAGCAAGCGCGAAATCAAGCACCAAGTACCCAAGTTCGATTCCCCAGCACCACATAAGCTGGGCGTGGTGGCACACGCCTGTAATCCCAGCACTCGGGAGGCTGAGGCAGGAGGATCGTCATGAGTCCAAGGCCAGCGTGGGCTCTATAGTGAGTTCAGGACCAGCCTGGGCTGCAGAGCAAGACCTGTCTCAAAAAAGAAGAAGAAGAAAGAAAGAAAAGGGAGGAGGAGGCGGCGGCAGCGGTGGTGGCAGTGGCAGCAGCGGTGGCGACGACGACTAGAGTAAAAGCTAGTGCCAAGCAAACAAGCAGGAAGAGGAAGGGGGCCCTCAGAAAGAACAAGGCAGAGCTATTCTTATCGGAGTGTGAGAGTGGCTGCAGGCGTTCTAACTGGATAACACCGGGATGCGACAAGCTAATCAAGATAACGTCTGCTCACGCCTTGCTTGGAGCTTTACTGTATCCCTGCTCGACACAATACCTGGCCCAGACTGGAAGGCAGAAGCAGCACAGTCTAAACAGGAGTGGAGGGCTGTGATTTGCACCCAACCGGTGCGCTGATGGAGACAAACAAGCTGGCTAGACTAATGTTGAGAAATTCTACCTCCCGTGATCTGTAGTTTTACCACACTGATCAAGGGAGAGACAGAGCAGGGCCCTGTCAGGAAGAGCCGCACAAGTGGTAGCCAGAAGAGTGAACGGGTGCCACACCTCCTCTCCCGTGCGCTCCCTGCCACATACAGGCCTCACTCCAGCAGTCCTCGCTCCTCCGTGCTCAGCCTCCTTGCTCAGGGATTCGCGGTCCGACGACCGCCCACTGGCCGTGCTGTCCAGTGAGTGGCAGGAGACAGCATTGTACAGCGCTTCGTAGGGACCCTCCTCTTCAGCAGTTGTGTCAAAATCGATGATCAGCTCAGTCACTGCTTTCTCCACATCACCTGGAAGAGGTGGTCGGACAAGACAATGCACAGGAAGTGGCGTCAACTCAGGTTCCAAGCACCACAGGAACCCGAAGCTCTACAACATTCCGACCTTGGCAAACACAAAACCCAGGGCAAGAAAAGGACTGCTCTGCTCTGGGGACAGGAATGAACAAAGATTTTCAGCTGCTCTTTATACTTAAGGATCTAAACAGACTTTTCTCTAATTCAATACAGAGAGGCTGGGGGTGCAGCTCAGCGGTTCAGGTCCTGCCCAGCACGCACACGGCTCTAGGCATCTATAAGGGATTCCTCCCAAGACCTTCTGACAGTCCCTAGCTGGCTCCAGGAGGTGTGGTAGGCTGAGGCAAGCAGACTGCAAATTCAAAACCATACAATTCAACTTCAGCAAATTAGCGAGATCCTATCTCAAAATCAAAAATAAAAATAGGCTGGGGATGTCGTCCAGTATGACGGCCCTGGGCTTGATCCCCAGCACTGCTAAAAATAGGTAAGTAAAATTAAAAGTCCCCAAACACCTCAACACTGTAAGAGCATAAACTTAACCCATAAAATGTAGCAAAGTATAACTAAGAAAGTAAGATCTTTCTCATGCTCAGCACAACAGAGAAGAGTGAGGCTTTCTGAGGAGGAGTCGGGGCAGCCGCGGCTCACCTGCTAGATGGCCACCAGCCTCAGAGCACTGAGGTCCCACTCTGTGACTGCAACATGTCTGACTGTTAGAAACAGTGTCTCTGCGTGACTGGTAAACAGTCGAAACTATAAATGTAAAATCCTTGAAAGCTGAGAGCTTAGTGAGCAATTAATCCCATTAACAGATTAAGAGGTCTTGGAAAAAAGTGCAGGGTGGGTGAGGGGGGAGACGACACCTGCAGTAGACGAGCCGAGCCCCTTAGTCCTTCCCTGCTCCTCTTTAGCTTTGTTCTGTTTCTCTATTTAACTATGCTTTGTATCTGGGAGAAGGTATCAGTCATTTTTGCCATTCTTCACACCAGAGACCTCAAAGGCTGCTGAAGAAATCTGACAAGAGATCCTGGCAAATAACAGACAGGCTGTACTGCCTGTGTCGGCCCCAGGCCACCTCTGCCAGCCAAGCGAGGCATTACCAAACTCACCACCCACATACCAGCCAACTGGCAGAGATTCGCTACATAACTACTGTGGGTCAACTAGAAAACAGTCTCTTGGGGGCCGAATTCACCTGGAGATAATCCTGCTGACGAAACATTCCCACGTCAACTGTACAAGTGAAGTGGAGAATTAAAAAAAGTGGGACAGACAAGGCCACAGAGAAAGGACCACACTACGGCCAATGGAACTTCAGATGGCAGTCACCAAAAAATAAACTGAATATAAACTTACTAAGTGTGCACACAACCCCCGATACTTAGGCTCTGAATTAGGATTTTCCATTCCGCCCCAGAACATTTCACTCTGTCCAAGCTGAACACCCTTTCCTGGCACAGGAGATTCTTCTCACCCTGAGACTTTGGACCTATGGAGTCCACACTGGAGAGAAGAGGTGGCTGCGGCGTGGAGGTTTTATCTACATCTTTCGCACTTCTTTTTCCAGTCATGTGATCTATATAAAAAGATTTTAATAATAATAATAATAATAATAATAATAATAGAATGAAAAAAGAAAAGCCGCATCAATGCCAGTGCTTCAGATTGACAAGTCCGTCCGCAGCCTCCAGCCAGTGAGACGGACCTTCAGTACCTTCAATGAGCGCGGCTATCTCCTGGCTCTTTTGAGAAGGCATTTCCCGGACGGTGTCCAGGGCAGTCAGTCCACGGTTATCTTTTATGTTGACATCAATTCCTAGGAAAGGCACACCACGTGGACCATGAGTGAGCATTTTTAAAGCAGATTCAAAAGAGGTCGAATTCCAGGACACCTAAGGCTCCCAAGCAGCATGACCAGTATTTTTCACCCAGGGTCATTTAATCCAACTATTTAGAAACGATTCACACACTTCTGACCAATCGATAGAGACATACATCCACTAGGTTCAAAGGCAGCCAGCAAAAATCCCCCTGCAGGGAGGCTAGGGAGAAACAACCCACCCATGCCATGTAGACAAGAGCGCTGCCAGCCTCTCACCTGCAGCCAGCAGGATTTGCACCACATCGGTCTTGCCAAACAAAGCAGCCTCATGCAAAGCACTGCCCATCTCCGTCTGGAAAGCAAACGAGAGCGCAGAGCGGCTGTCATCAGCACGGATTGGCTTGGCTTCACGTGGCAAACGGAACACAGGTAAGAAAGGACGGGAGAGCAGACTACACACAGCCCTCTGTCATTATCTTTCCGACTTTTCCCGAATGGATTCCAAAATCACGATGTTAGCCCACACATCAAGGTCAATGGGGTATCTCAGCCAGCCACAGGGAGTAACCGTCACTTGCGGAGGCATCTACTGGGGAACTCCTCAAAAGTCCACTTTCGTGGGCGGGATGAGTGAGACGAACAAGGAAGGAAAAAACCCTCATGCCAGGTGTGGGTCGGTCCGGGCCAGGCTTCAGGGACCATGGGCCTGGTTTGGGAGGGGCTCACACAGAGGGGACACTAATTCTCCTCTGCAGCATCACACCGATGAGAGGCAGACGATGCACATGGGGGCACAGGGGACACGTGTTTAGGAAGATAATGAAATTTTTCTGATTTGGAGAGAGTCCATCAACACAACTTTCCAGGGTTTATGGACTGTATGTCACCCCTGAAAAGAGGTAACACACTCACTCGGAGAGCTCGTTTGTCTCTAAAGTTTCACATTACAACGAGGTGACAAACAGAACATGGTGTGAAACATGCTAGGTAAGAACACAGCCCGGCAGCACAGCCCTGTGCCTCCCCTGAAATGACCGAGTCCCTTGCACCGGGGAGCCGCACCGCCCACTACCTGGTAGTTGCTATCCATGCCGGCGTCGAGGAGGACCTGCACCACGGCCTTGTGGCCGTTCTTCGCAGCCAGGTGCAGAGGGGTGTGCTTCTTCGTGTTGCAGCTCAGGAGATTGGGGTGGGCGTTGAGGAGCATCTTCACCACCTCCAGCCGCCCGTAGAGCGCCGCCAGGTCTAGAGGGGTCTCAAACTTGTTGTTGCGCATGGTGGGGTCCGTGAGCTCCTCCAGGAGCACCTTCACCACCTCCGTGTGGCCGTACTGCGCCGCGCAGTGCAGGGCCGTCTCATTGTCGTTGTTCTGAAGGTCAACAAGCACACCATGTCAGAAAGGACACACAAGGGGGCATCTGACTGGGATAATCACGCATACAGCCATTGAAGCTTAAGTGAGGAAACCAGCAGCAATACTTGGGAACTGATGAAAGTCAGGGTCAGGCACTCTCTCCCAAGAAGTGTGGCTGCTCCATTGGCCCCGCCTACCCCCCCTCCTCAATCCTGTTCCGGGAAGTGGGGATCAGTCACCCCTACACACTTGCAGTCACCAGTGTGCTGTCAAGGACACGTGAAGGAGCGTGACCCAGAGACTATGGCAGGCACTCAGGACAAGTCCTGGTGCAGACGAATACTACTATATCACGGCCATGTCTCATTTTAAACTTCAACTGGTTTACAACAATTTACATTTGTTCAATCCCGTGGTCCTGATTCTGGATGTGTCAACCACCCGCTGCCTCTCACACAAGCTTATTAAGAGTGAGTTTGTCATCATCGCAGCTTCTTGCATGCAAATCAATCCAGCAGCAAAGAAAGCTAAGGAGCAGGGTGCCAAGGATCAGTGCGGGCCAGCCACCCGGGGAGCAGGGGCTGCCGCAGCACTGCTGCAGGGGCTCTTGCAGGCAGCCAGACCAGCTGCTGCATGCAGCAGCCACTCCATTAAGGCAGCAGGCAGCACACGGGAAAGTAGCAGTGTGTCTCATGTAAGAAGGGCCCGATCAGACACTAGAACGCTTGACCTGAGAGGTGCAAAATATTTGAATTTCATGGTGCTGCCAACTCGGATTCATAACCCATGGCCCTCCAATGCCAATTCTGGTTCAAATACAGTCTGGGATAAAATGAGAGAGTTCTGTGCTTGGTCAGTCATCAGAAGCAGCACATCAGCCATTCCAACAAGGTTCTATATTGATATGTTATTGCTCATGCACAACTAGAGCAGAAATAATTCCCATGACCTCTCTCTTTTGAGAAGCACTAACATAAATCCCCCAAATTTTCTTAGGAGGCTTTTGTTACTTTTAGGAAGTGTGAGAGGGGCTTTGTCCATGAAGTTAATATTATGCACCTTTCAGTAATCAAAAGGTAAACAAACATTAAATTTCTCTACAACTGCTTTAATTCTATGAGTGGCATCTTAAAAGTTATGGATTAGAAGTTACCCAGAACATGCATGCAATTCCATCTGCTTTTGATCTGGCATTTGAGTGCATTTTTTTTTCCAGCTATACCAAATACACCAGAAAGATCCAGAAGGGCTGGGAGGGAGGCCCCTAAAGGCCAGAATGATGGCAGAGAAAGTCTCAAAAATGAAATCAGGACAGGAAAGGTGGTAGCAGGAGCACAAGAAGAATAAATGCACACAGATGAACGAGGCTGCAGGGAGAGCGGCACAGCTCAACACAGACGGAAGGGGCGGCCATCTGGCCGCAGAGCCCAGCCTGCCGCCCAGGCCTCCTGCGTCCCTGCGCCAGCATCCATGTCAACCTGCAGGTCTGAAGGATCGGGAGGAAGGGGAAACACTGGGCAGAAGGCAAGGGCTCGGGTTCCCTGTGCCAAAGAAACCGACTGGAATGCCTGTTTGGAAGGCCTGCTTTCTATTAAGCCAGGGTGCGGATTTCCTGAGCACTCAGAGCTGTCATTTCTCCTTCCCCTGATGAAAACACAGCTCTACCAACAAAACTCAGAGGAGCACTCTGCACAGCGAGGCTGGGGCAGAGTGGCAGCCCTGAGGACTTTAAGAGGATTCTCCAGGTTTTCCGTCTCAAGATTAACATGACAGCAAGGGCCAAGAAGTCAGCTTATTCTTATTAAAATTCCAATCCAGGATAACTTCTGTTTACTCTTCTGTTTCCAAGTTGTCTCCCAACATCCAGGATAATCTGTCCTTGATTTTGTAAAAAGTACGGCATTAGAGTTTAAAGAAACATCAAACTCTAAACTATGCAGAGAGCTCTGAGGGTTGGGAGCGCAGGTCCTGGGCGCTCTAAGGAGCACGCATGGGAGCACAGCTCCAGCCCAGGAGAAAAGGAAGAACACCATCAGGAAAGTCCTCCCTCCCTCCACTCCCCCACTCCTTTCATTTCTTGGTCACTGACTCAAAGCTGCCCTGCTAAAGGCATTTTAAAACCTCAGTATTGACATTACTGGCAAATTTCCTGCCTCATATTAAATGGGGTAACAGCATCCCTGCAGAACGTCAAGCACACTTTCACGGCGTGGGGGTGTTGTGGTATGCGCCAGCCCTGCCAGGCCAGGTCTGGTAAGTGGGATTCTCTCGAGATTAGCTCTGCCACCTAATGCACACCACGACAATAAGCTCTTATTATGGCTTCTTCCTGGAGCCTAGAGTTACTCAGTGTTGATTCACAGACTCTCAAGAAAGGATTCCAAAGAGGGGCCCAGCCTGGCGGTCGACGGCGGGAGCACGACACCCCAGGTGCATGTGGCACCTCAAGAGTTCCCAAAGTCAGCCAGGTGTGGCAGTGCACACCTGCAATCCCTGCTACTTGGGAAGCTGAGGGAGGAGGATTACAGGTTTGAGTCCAGCCTGGGTAACTTTGCAAGACCCTGTCTCAAAATAAAAACAAAAGGAGCTGAAGAGGTAGCTCAGTGGTAAGAGTGCTTGCCCAGCGACTGCAAGGCCTTGGGTTCAATTCTCTGCATCACCTCCTCAAAAACAGAGTTCCTGAACTCCTACTACTACTATGAGTTTGGAATAGGGGAATGAAGCAATGTGAGATACCCAGGTTTCTCCCGAAGTCGTTACTCTTCCCTCCCTTTCTTTTCTTTTACTTCCTTCCTTCCTGTTTTTGTACTATGGATTAAACCCAGGGCCTTCATACCGAGCTACATCCCCTGTACTTACTTTACGTGTATGTTTTTGAGACAGGGTCTCACTAAGCTGTCCAGGCTGGCCTCAAACTTGCACTCTTCCTGCCTCAGCATCCCAGAGGGCTGCGATGACAGGCCTGAACCGCAGGGCCGGCGCTCCCACCCACCTTGGGACTCACTTCTGCTTCTCCTTGCTACGGTCTGCATCTCCAAGACAAAAAGGGGATTCCCTGGACAGTCGCTACATCTGAAAACTACAGCTGCAATAAACATGTAAAGCACACTCAATCTGGGCAGCAGGGGCAGGAGGACTGCGGTCAGAGTCCAGCCTGGGCAACGCGGCAACTGAGTAGGACCCTGTCTCACCGACATGTAAGCAAGGGACAGGGATGCAGCTCAGGGAGAAGGCCCTAAATTGGATGCCCAGTAACTCAAAGGAAAGGGAAGGGAGAAGGGAAAGGAGGGAGGAGGGAAGGGACAGCAGGGAGGGGACGGAAGGGAAGGGAAGAAAAAGGAAAAAGGAAAAAGGAAAAAGTAGGCAAGCACAGGTAAGCGGCACAACACAGACCCTTCCAGGGCCTTTATCTTCCTGTCACTAGGTCAGAACCACCATCTCCAGGTGCTTGGTGACAGCCCGAGGCCACTTATCCACGGGTGACTGAGGCCTGAGTGGGGACACCTGGGCTGTTGCTCTATGCAGCAATCATGGCAGAGGCTCTAGGCACCGAATGTAACTGGAAAGGAAGGAAGAATAACCTCCTAAGATTGGGAAGACCTAGAGGAAACAGAGAAAGTTAGATTTAGTACTTAATCCTCTTACTGACTCCATAATATTCCGGAAAAGAGAATTCTGACTAAAACATGGAAGGTTTAGGAAGACAGCTAACCACCAAACGTAAGAAACTACCAATCAGTCAGGCCTGGTGGCAGAGGCCTGTATCCCCAGCACTCTGGGAGGCTGAGGCAGGAGGACCCAAGAACGAGCCCAGTCTGAGCACTTAGCGACTTGGCAAGATTCTGTCTCAAAATCAAAACAAAAAAAATTGGCTGGAGGTATAGTTTAATGCAAAAGCTCTGGGCTCAATCCCCAGCACAAAAGAAAAAGAAAAATGAAAAATCTGTGGACTACAAGAAGAGGCTGTCAGTTTGCAAGAAAAACAAACAAGTGAATAAATCAAAGGACAGTTGGTTGAGCTCTCAGGTGATTGGGGAAGGAGGATTCTTATTCTTTGTGGAAAGTCAGTCTAGACCAACGGTTCTCATACCAGCTTCATTTTGGAATTACACAGAAGCTGAAAAATAGCTAGCAGTCAGTCCAGCTCGACTTGCCAAAGGAAGCACCTTAGAGGGTGTGGCCCAAGAAATAATTCCTAAAGTTTACCCATCTGGCAGACACCAAGTTCAGCAAAAAGTCATTCTCAAGAATGGGACAAAGTAACACCACGTGCCATACAATGTGATGCACTAAAAAGGAGACCTCGGCTCTGCAGCTCTCCTGCCCCAGGTGTGTGACCTGAACCTAATCATAAGGACTCACGACCAACCCAAGCAACCTTTGTGCTCAAAAGGCGTCCGTGTCGTGCAAGACTTAGAAAGACAAGCAACTGTCCTGCAGCACGTGTGATTCTGAACCAGGAAAAAATGCTCTCAATGGGCAAACGTGACCACGTAGCCTACAATTCGGCTGCAACACTGTACCGATGCTGTTGTCTGAACGTGGTCACAGTGCTGTGGTTTCATAATGCATGCTATTATTCCTAGGAGACTTCCAGAACTAATTAACACTAAGATGAAGTATTCAAGACTACGAGTCAGGACGTCCATGACTTAATCTCAAACAGCTCATCATCAGCCACCACAACAACTCTCCGTGTAGACATGGCTAGAAAGCAGGGGGAGCCGAACGTGAACAAGAAAAGCACCCTGCAGCCAAGGGCATGATTCTTACAACCTTTTTGTAGGTGGATTTGCTCATTTCTGAGGTGCTGGGGCTGAACTCTGAACTCAAAGCCTTCCAACTGATCTATGCCTACAGCCTTTTTCTTACCTTTTATTTTGTGACAAGGTCTTGCTAAGTCACTAAGTTGCCCAGGCTGGACTCAAACTTGTATCCTCCTGCCTCAGCCTCCCACAATACTTAAAATTACTGGTATGTGCCACTATATCTGGCATCAAAATAGCAAAAACAAAAATTTTAAAGCTTCCCAGGTGATTCTAATGAACCCAAACAAGCTCAGGTGCACTTTGAGGCAACCGGTCTAGAATAAAATCCCAACTCCCTTCCAGCTCAGAGCCTCTGAATTATCTTTAAGTGAATAGAAAAGGATCTGTCCTATAATAAGTTTGACTATTGCTCATTTTTATGGTACTCTGATTCAGTTAGAATTGTTTTAAGAGGAGGAAAATGAACATTTTTTGAAATTTTACCTTAGCTATGGGTGATCTACACTTGGTCTGGTCTACACTGACTTCCTAAAATCGAAAGAGGGCACATACTGAAGAGGAGCACCAGAGTTTGCAGAAGCCACCTCGGTTCCCAGAAAGGTACCCACGCTTCTATGCTCTCCCTGCCCTGAGAGAGTTCAGCATTCAAATGCAATTTAACAAAACAATTCCTAGACATAAGCCAGGTCGATAAAGCTCCACTGGGTCAGGCCACAACTCAGGAAGGGTAGACTGGAATCAGCCCAGCGGGCTGCCCTGCTGCCCAGCTGCTAGCCAATTGGGCACCACAGGGCTTAGCAGCACTGCCAAGGGCCGCAGGAGAAAGGCAAAGGGCAATAATTCCAATAGACAAGCACACTCTGATGACACTTAAGACTAATGTGTTTTATGTGTGCAAAACTAAAGGACAGAAAAATGGACTTTCAAGGAACCAATTCATACTGTTTAATTAAAGCTTTATAAGCCAAAGAAACCACTGAGGAGAAAACCAATAACCTCAAGGTCCCTCCTTCAAAACAAAACCCTCACTAAACTAACTGAGCAAGAACTCATGAGGCATTATTTACTAGTAATAAAAGCAGATTTGAAAATGCCACTTCAGCAATACATAACAATATACTTTTCAAAAAGTTAGGATCTCAAGTATGACTAGTTACCAGGCATTCTTACTTTATATACATTTTCTGCCCTTTCTTTATTTCTTATTTTGAGTCAGGTTCTCCATCACCCAATGGCCCAGGCTGGGTTCAAGCCTCTCACCATACCTAGCTCTACACTGTTCTATTAAAATGCCACAATAGAAGCCAGGTCCAGCAGCACACCCACATCATCCCATCGGCTAGGGAGGCCAAGGAAAGGGTCACAAGTTCGAGGACAGCCTAGGAAACTTAGTGAGGCCCTATCGTAAGAAGCACAGGGGCTGCAGGTATGTATGTCTGCAGGTGCAAGGCCCTGAGTTCAGCCTCCAGTCCCATCAAAAAGGGAGACCAGGCAACTTGCTCAAATCAACAAAACCAAAACGTGGTCCAGAACCCTAACTCACTGTGACAGGAGAGTCTGCCATGTTCTTTCTTTTCCTTCCATTCTCTTTCATTTATTTGCTTATTTAGCATTCCTAGGCCCTACTCTTTTTTTTTTTTTTTTTTGAGACAGGGTCTCACTCTATGGCCCAGGCTGGCCTTGGGCTCACAGCAATCCTCCTGTCTCAGACTCCTGAATGCTGAGATGACAGGTGTGTGCCACTACTGGGCTTTATGTGATACTGGGGAATTGAACTCAGGGCCTTATGCTTGTAAGGCAAGTGTTTTCACTGCTGAGCTATTCCTCCAGCCCCCTTATTTTATTTTTGAGACAGGGTCTCACTAAATTGCCAAGCCTGGGCTCAAAGTGTGATTCTCCTGCCTCAGCTTCCCAGAGTGCAGGGATTACAGGTGTGTACTACCACGCTCTGCTGACCCAGGAGTTTGCTGTTCTGTTGCGCCCACCTAAAAAAAAAAAAAAAAAAAGGCAATTAAAATAAAGTATCTTCCTTTTTTAATTTCAAAAGAAGACAAGATTTAAAAAGGTAGCCAAAGCAGAGGAGAGGAGGCTACCTCCTTCCCCATTGTGAAGGTGAGACAAGGAAAAGTGCAGTAGCCTGGCGGGGCCAGGTGTTGCACCTGCTAAGTCCATCTTCATCAAGAAAAGCATGGACCCTCTGCTCTATGCTAGGAAGCAAGCAAAAACTGGCTACTGTGGACAATGCGGTGTCTCAGTCAAACTCTGTTTCGTAGCTAAGAAGCAAACTTCAGCAGAGTAACACCCTAGGATGAAAACCCAGCAGGTGGGAGAGCAGAAAGGCTGCCCACCCTCCACAGTTCTGCCATACCAAACTGGCCAGAGCCGGTGGTCAACACCAGGCCTATCAGATCAATGCGTGTCCCAGCCACCCAGCAAGCAGCCCCCTTTGGCCCTGGGACCACATTTCTGTTTTCAGAGCTCTTCATGGGTCAAGAGCGACAAGAAGAGAGAGAAGTTGACAGCTGGACAGACGGGACTGAAGCATCAGAGTGTCACGTAGAAAAGCACCGGAAAACAACAGGACAGGGTGAGTGACAGCCTTTAGAGAACAAAATGGAGTCACCCGGTCCCCCTCCTACCCTACCAGATACTGAGACCTGAAAGGGAAACGCATTCCACCTCAAAAGAAATACAGAAGGCTAAAAAAACTCCTTTTACATCCAGCAAATATACATTAATGCTTTTTCTAACCTTATTTAAAAGTAAGCTAATTCATATGACTGAATTTTTCTTTTTGGTATTTGAATGATTCTAGAACTCACAATAGTAAATTTTCTTTTCACAACAGTCAAACATACAATGCTGTCCCTACGATTCGCCCATTCTCACTGTCTCTGATGTTCCCAACCTTTCCTGAATCACTATGGGTTTTAAAAATAAATCCCAAACCCACTGCAGCTGCACCCCCCAATTCCCAGACAAGCCAAAAGCAGATGGGCTCAGCAGAAAGCAGTCAGAGGTTGGGCAGAAGCCAGGGCGGCCCACAGCGGAAGCAAGAGGCCGGGGAGGGGATGGCACAGAGAGACAAGGCGGCAGAACCCTGGCAGCAACGTACACACCTTGGCATTGATATAAGGGTCAAAGGGGCCGTACTTTTTGAGTTCTTTGATCTCAAGAGCATTCTACAAAAAGGAGAGGAAAAGAAAATGTGATGGTAACATGGATGAAATACATCAAAGCAACGCTAGAACAACTCAGGTGGGACCCGTGGACACCCCACGAGGAAGCTAAGGAGAAGGCAATCTCTAGGCCACCTCACTCTACACCCACCCCTTTATCCAAGCATCTCACTGGAACCACACTAGTGGATTTGAAATAAATATCACTGTCAGCCTTGTCACCACCTGGACCCATAAGGTTCTTAAGCTACTGCAGGTATCTGGCCCACCTACCTAGCTGCCAGATACTCAAAGCACAGGATGGTGTCCACCTATCGACAGACACTTTAGGGAGGAGGCAGCTGTGAGCAGGACCAGCGAGCACACTCGAGTGGCTCAAAAATCCAAGCAGCTGTGTTCCAAGGTAAAGTGGGCAAAGACAGGGATAAATGACCACTGGAAATTGCTCCAATGAGAAGGACTCTAATGGTGACCAGTTTTTTCAACACTGGAGAGTATTAGTTATAAGCAAGCTTCCTTATGCATTTCCTCCAGAGGAGAGAAATTATTGCTTTAGTCAAAAGTAAAACTGCATTTGGACTCTAAAGAGGCAATGTGCATTCCAAATGTTATGAATATAAGCAAGATCAGGGATGACCGTGAGTGTCTGTCGCTACCTAGCAAAAATACAGTCCCAGAGGGGAAAGGCAAACTGATGAACAGCTACATACACAAAATCTCCAGATCAAGGCACCTGGAACGCTCGTCGTCTTACACCTAGGAGCACATCTGCCCTTGGCAGAAGCACTGAGTCATGCTCGGAGCAGCTCAAGAGAACCTGCACGGGTCTCGCAGGCACGTGGATTTGCCAAGATGATTTCCTATTTTTTGAGGAAAAACCTTGACCTCATCCTATTGGTAATTTAACAATCTCCTTTCAGAAAAGCCCTTAGAAAAACAGTCCTAGGCTTAGTGAGAAAGAGCACAGCTCCATCGCTGAAGCCATGAGAAAAGCAGATGCTGAATGCTGCCGTGGACACAGAGCCACCTTTTCTCAAGCAGGTGCCAGCCTCCTACCCACACCCCAAGGAGGGGCTGGGCTCAGGAGAGGCTTCTCTCACACTTGCATAATTCAAGGATGGTTTTCCCAAAAGAATAAATGCAAAGAAGAGATGTGTTCTAAGAGTGCTTCAGTCCAGGGCCACCGGAAGGTATTTTTTCTTCGATGCTGCCTTTCTAAGAAATCATCACTGTTTTTCCCAAGTAGGCTGTCTCGGACATGAACAGCAGGCGACATTGTGAGCATCACCTCCATTTCACTGGGCCACCTTTGACCTGCACTCATGCCGTTAGGATTTCTGAATTTGTGTCCCAGCACCAGCATGAGCACGTCCACCTCTGTGCATTCAGTATAAAATAGCACCAGGCTTGCTTAGTGCTGACAGACACTGGCAGAGGCGCACTGCCATGCTGACGGCATGAGCCCAATTTACAATTAATTAAGCCCACCTGTTTGATACTGACTGCAATTTTGAAGGATTTGCATGACTTCGATTTCTGCATATACAGTACATAGATATAAATATATTTGCTATAGTACTATCCAAATCTGCATGCATCAAATGCATTTAAGATGCATCGTCACAGTTTAAGATTTCCCTGCTACACCAGGATGAGTAGAAGGGATTACATTTAGGGTTTAAAAGAGCAGGCTCCCTGGGATGTGCACTCTGAGACTGAGGTGGTGACAGGTGGTCACGGCAAGGCTGCAGCTGTGTGTGGCTGAAGGGGAAGGAGGAAAGCCTCCCTTCTTCCGACCTGTTCGTTGACTCTGGTGTGTGAGGGCCCTTGATGGATGAGCAAGCGCACTATCTGGGCGTCCCCCTTCCAGGCGGCCAAGTGCAGGGGGTAACAGCCCTTCGAGTCAGCCACATTGGTCAGTGCGTCGTTCCTCAGAAGAACCTCGACCACTTCCCTGGAAGGCAAAAGTCAATTGTGAGTTTGAGGAATCACAAGCCTTTCCTGCTGCCAGGTCCTGGTGTCTGCGCAGCCCGAGGCCCTCTGAGAGATGATCTCACAAGCTACCACATCTCTCCCTGAGCTCCCTGGCCGGTGTTTCTTTTTATTCCATGAGCCACATGTTTAGGCGCTAAGTGGCTGAGCTGCACAGAGTCATCATGTCCCTGTGAGGCTGTCTTGATAATCCATCTGTTTTTCCAGGACTCTGAAAACGTCTGGACTCTTTGTCTAAACCTAGCAATGTTTCCAAGTGTGTGCTGTTTACACAGCATTTGGGGACAGAATTTACATAGAAGTACTTAAACAAGACAAATGTCACTATTCACTGCATGATTCAGACTATTTAGTGATGGGGAAGCTGAGAGCAGACAGGCAGAGCGGAATTCAAAGTTGTTGCAAACACAAGCCAGACATGTTTGGTATCACTCGATAGCTCCAGGAAGGGGGACCTGGCTTTCTTCTTGGTAACACCATTAATTAAGTACATACAAGTAGACAATTATCCACATACATAGGAGATCAAAGAAAATCTTCTCTGTAAATAAAAGCTGCATCAGAGATGCAAACAAGCTACAGTTCCTTGAGTTCAAGATTCACTTTAATTCGGGTTATTCACTAGCTAAAGAAAGGAGGACTGATCCCTGCAAATTCCTTTTTAGCTTTAAGCTGACTACCAAAAAGACATAATGGTCACATTCAATATATTCTAGAGATGTTTCATGTTGAAGGCAACAAGCCTGCTCTCCTTCTGGCACACTGGAGCCAACTAAGCTGGCCAGTGGCTACCAAGCGACGTGGGCTGCTCTGGCTCCAGGAAATCTACAACGAGGGCTGAGCACACTGCTCGGTGCTAGATGTGCATGGCGTGGTGTGTGACGCCCTGGGCTCAGTCTCCAGCGCCACAGGAAAAAGAAAAATCTACGGCGATTCCAAAAATCCCTCCTCATAAAAATCTAAACCTCTACTGCTCATCTCCCAGAATACCTGCGCCACACTCTCCTTAACAGCCTCTACTCTCTTCCAGTCTGGTTTCCACTGTTCAGCACCAAGAAAACTGGCTCACCATGAGTCCAGCACGCCTTCCCCTTTGCGGGCCATTACGCCTCTTCACCTGAGTTGCAGAGCCCAACCCGTCAGGCCCTGTCTCAGGTTCCCTGTCTGTCTCAGCCTACCGGCCCCCAGCACATCTTCTCCAGCAGACGTGCCACCCAAATGCCACTCCATTCCTAATACCCTCGCCCTGCGTAAAAGAACTAAACAGGCCATATTTACAGATTTCTTTTCCCATAAAAATTGTTTCTGTTGGCTGGGAAAGGTGGTACACACCTACAATTCCAGCTCTCTAGGAGGCCGAGAAAGGAGTATCTCAAGCTGAAGTTTCCCGGGGTAACAGTAAAACTGCATGTCAGAATTGAGAATAGCAAGGGCTGGAGACATAGCTCAGTACCGTCCAATCCCAGTATCATTAAGGAATGAATGGAAAAGCCCTTGTACACAGGACAGATGCTACGAGACTGGCAGTGGCGGGCAATTAGAGTGCAAACAAGCACTCACTCTAACAGCAGACGATTTCCTGTGTGGCCACTCAGTCTATTTGCAATTTATCCAAAACTCAGTCACCCGAAGATTCCAGCCCATGATTTTACCTTCACGGCTGTATCACTGCAACAGTAGAACACTTCAGCAGAGAAAAACAAAGGCAGGAGGAAAGGTAAAATTCAAACTTTGACTGAAGATTTTTTTGTGTGTAGGGGGGAAGGACAGGGTGGAACAGAATATTCACTAAAAAGAAACTGAGGAATTCTGTACAACTGAATTCACTTTGTCCCCAGTTGCTCAGGGTTGCTGTGCAGGCAGACTCTGTAGGAAGCAGGACAGGGACATGCACATCTGTACTTACTTATGGCCATTCAGAGCGGCATGGTGCAGCGGAGTGTAGCCAGTGCTGTCCACACAGTTCACGTTGGGCCCTCTCCACATGCTAGCAGAGGGAAAAAAAGAGAGACAATTTTCACAGATTTAAGTCACAAACCAACGTCAGAGCTGTGGGCTACTCCCAAAGATTTCTGTGTGGCGTCTTACCCCATGGGAGGCTTGCACATGGCTCTCAAGGAAGCACAGCAGGTGGATGCTGCAAACAGGCAGAGCCCAGAGGGCGCCCATGGTGTGCGAAGCGAGGACCCCCGCGTCCAGACCACCACAGCACCAATAGCACTCATTCTGAAACTCACACTTTCAACCAAGTTCACTAAAAGGTCTCCAGAAATACCGCGAACCCAGCACTCACACAGATGCAGGAACTGGGCACCCATCCTGTGCTGGGGACTGAACCCATGCTCAAGATGACCCAACCAGCAGGGGTGTCATAAATGCATCAGCACATACATCAACAGATGAGTGACAACTGCACCCGTCCTTGGTAATACAGCCAGCCCCCTGTACTCACAGGCTCTGATTCAGATTCAATTAACTGTAGATTAAAAATATTTAGAAAAAGATGCATTTAAACTGAATATGTACAGATCAGTCTCCCCAGTCACTACTCCCTGAACAAGATAGTGCAACAACTCTATGTAACATCTACGTCATACAGCTGGGAGTAAAGCTCAGTAATCATAAGTGCCTAGGAAGCACAAGGCCCAGGCCCCAGGGTCAGTCCCCCAGTACCACAGAACACAATATCCAGGTGGGGCGATGCACACCTAATCCCAGCACTTGGGAGGCTGAGGCAAGAGGATGGCCCTTGTCAGCGAATTCAAGGCCAGCCTCTACTACTTAGTAAGTTCAGGAACAGACTGGACTGTAGAGCAAAACCTTGTCTCAAAAAGTGACAGGAGTGGGTGGAGGAATAGCTCAACTGCTCAACTGTTAAAGCACCGCCTGCCTGGCTCTGGGTTTGATTCCCTCCCCACCCCCACCGTATGATCCAGGAGTGATGGCATATGCCTATAATTCTAGCACCTGGAAGAATAAGGCTGAACTGCTGTGTCCTAGGCCGGCCTGGGCTACCCATTGACACAGTGAATAATTCAGCAGCACCAGCCTGGACTACAGATTGAGAGTCTGTCCTCTCCGCCCTTCCCAGAGAGAAAGAGAGAGAGAGAGAGAGAGAGAGAGAAAGAGAGAGAGAACAAGAACCAGAGCACAATTCTAAGTATCTCAGGAGTCTGCTGTCCTCAGTGAGACCTGGAATCAGTCCTTCATGGATACTGAATAGCAAATCTACATCTTATTTGGGTGTACACAGGCTAACAGAATCAACAATTTGAGTGTTTTATTTGAACCAGAAATACATCTACTGAGAAGCAGAAATGTCACTTTATTTAATCTTCAAAGCCTTATTCTTCTTTCTTGTGGCTTAAGAGGAAGATTTTAAGACATTAAGTAACAGAGACCTTGTCTGTCACTGCTTCTAGTAAAAACATTTCTAATGACTTGATGTATACACACTGCAACCTACCAGTAAAGTTTTGGCCCTTCTTTTCATACTTCTTATGTTTTTCAGTGCCGGAAAATCAAACCAAGGGCCCCACATTCAAGAGGTACTCTACCACTGCTCCCTCCTTCCCATTATAGTTTAATTTATATGTATTTTCTGCTCCCTCCTTCCTATTACAGTTTAGTTTATATATATTTTCTGTCTCTCTGGAGATAGAGTTTTTCAAATTTGATGATTTGAATATATTATCCTTAAAATATTTCTTAATATTGAGTCATTGTTTCATTCTTGGAATAAACTTTATTTGGCCATTATTTACTAATATCATAGTCCTGTGGGTGAAATGCACTTGAGAATATCCACTTGACAATGTATTACCTTGGATATCTACATCTATATTTATAAATGAGGCTTGTCTAAATTTGTGCTTTTGTGGGGTACTGTTACTGTTAGGTGTGGGTCACAGATCAGCTGATGGTCTCTACTCATTTCTATATTCAGGACCCACTGGCATGGAGCACTTGCTCCTGTTTGAATATGTGGATCATCTATGGATTTCGTGTGCTGTGAGGAGGCAGAGTAGTCAGAGTAGGTGGTTACTGAAGGTGTGGCCTGGAAGGATATACTCTTGCCCCAGCTTCTTCCTAGCCCTGATGCTTCTTCTTGCTCTGAGCAGCTGTTCTCTGCCTGAGCCTTTCACCCCTGCCAGCTGCCCAGGAGTGGAGTGAGACTTCCTGAAACTATGAACCATTTATTTCTCCCTTAAGTTGTGGGTGTCGGGTATTGTATTCCAGTAACAAGCAAATGACTACGGCAGAAATCAGTACCAGAGAAGTAGAGCTATTACTGTGATTTTACCTGACAGCATGGCTCGGAATCCTCGGGAATTGGTGTGTTGGAGAAGTTTGAAAAGGACTGAAGATGACGGCTAGAGAAGCCTTAGAAAGCTGCATGCCAAGCTTGATGGGAGACAGGTTGCAGCTCAGAAGACCAGAATGCTGATAAAAGTACGGATCAGGAAGGATGAGCTCACAGGTTTCGGATAGGAAGGAAGACTTCTCTGGTGACTGGTCTAGAAACTACATATGTTGCACTCCGGCAAAATGAGTGTTGGCACACTTTGCTTTAATCCTGAGATTTTGCCTGAAACTGAGATTAAGGGCAGTGGGCTAGTTAATCCGATGGAGGAAATTCAAGGCAGAGCTGGTCCATGTTGTCTCCGGGTGCTACTTGGAGCTTTTAACTAGCTCTACCTCCCTTTCCCTGCAAAGCTGGAAAAAGTGGCAGAGCAAAAGGACACCAAGTTTGCAGTTTTGCCAGAAAGAAAGTGACTGCAAAGTTGGGGCAAAAAAGCAAATAATCCTTGAAGAGATTAGCATTAAAAAGAAGCCAAGTACTTGGAATCGGCTGTGTAGGAAAGATGTCTTAAGGGCATCTGAAGAATCAGCAAGGCCCCACCCTTTACAACAACAAAGGTACAAAGGCAAAATGCTGCACCGAAAAGAGATGCCCAGGGCATCCTGCAGGCCAGTCTGGGAAAATGAATCCCCAGGAGTTCAGCCATGGAAGAACTGAGAAGCGTCTGTAGCCACAGTCCAAGGGGTCAGACTACTGTTCAAACTAGTGGCAAACCTTGGCATCCTCCACATGATGCAGGCTTGCTTCACAGGCATGCAGACTGCAAGAGTTGTGTGGTCATGAAAGCTCCCAACCTGATTTTAGAAGAAGGCCTGAGAGGCAAAGCAGTGTGCTCCCGAGAGGGAAGTACACCAAGCTACGAAAGGGAAGATGAACACCACCTGAAGCAGTGAAGACCTCTGAAATTTAGAGATGCCAGGAATGTAAAATGTCTGCAGAGGAAGACCACAGACTACAATCTAAACCATCCTAAAAAAGAAGCTACAGAGGATTCAACCAGAGGCTATTCCAAAAAGGGCAGAGCCTTTGGAGCTCAAGTCCTGGCCACTGCTGGTGCTGGGTGTGGGACACAGAGCAACAGGATTTAATGGAACCGCACAACCAGGTGTTTGCCCTGCTGAGTTTTGGTCTTGCTTTGGTCCAACTGCTTTTTATCCTCTTTTTCCTTCTTTTTGGAATGGGAATGGATACCTTGTGCCAGTGTGGGTCTGATGTGTTGAACCACTCCATTCTTGGATTTTCACTGGAGCTATCAACTAAGAGTTTACCTTGAGTCTCAGGGGAAATTTGGATGAAATTTTTTGTAGCATTTATTTCTGGAAGTGTTAAAGAATTTGGCAACTATTAGGGATGGGCTAAATACATTTTGCATATGGAAGTGGACCTAAGTCCTTTGGGAGCCAGATGTGGAAGGTTATGGTTTAGATCTGGAATGGCCCCCAAGGGCCTCATGCATTTGGATGTTATGCATATCTATGAACTTTACATGTGATGGGGAGGATAGGCCAGGTTAGGAGAAACAAACTACTGAGGATGTGGCCTGGAAGGACATACTCCTGCCTCAGCTTCTCCTCCAATCCTGATCCTTCCTCTCATGAACCTCTGAGCAGCTGGTCTCCACCAGACCCTTCCACTATTGCCAGCTATGCATGAATGAACCCTAACCTTGAAACAGTTAACAAAAATAAACCTTTCCTGCCTTCAGCTGTGGTATTGGTATTTATCCCAGCAAGGAGACAGAGATTAAAACAGCAATAAAATGACAGAGAACCACCATTAAAAACATCTTGGCCTGGGACCGTTGAGTTCAGATGCTAGAAGTAGCACTATTCACAACAATAACATTTTGCAAAGAGTTATCAATAAAAAAATTATTGTACCTACAGTATAAACAGAGAACAGAATGTTACATACCAGCTACATGGCTCTGTAATAAGACAGAAGAGATGACAATAAAGAAAAATAATTAAATTTGTAAATATTATACAACTACAACTCGCTCTATAAGAGACATTTATCAGACTAGAAGACTGAATATACCGGTTGTTCCCTCTTCTGCTTAGAGTTTTATAAAGTGACAGACAAAACAGCCTCCCTACACAGATAAGTAGATAGACAGACAGAGAGACAGACAGATTCATCTCATGAGGGAAAAAAATTTGTCACCAAGGAAATGGCAAGGTTGAGGAATTCTTCAAAGGCAGAAAGTATACAAGTTCAAATATCTACAGACACAATCTGAAAGAACACAAACTGTAATAACTACATATCACTTTCTAATTATCACATTGATGACATAAAAATGACATTATCAAATGTTCACAACACAAGCACTGTTAAATACCGCTGGTATGAACTTAAACTGGTGCATTCCTTTAGGAAGACAATTTGGCAACATCTCTTCAAAAAAAAGAAGATAAAGAAGAAGGGGCTGAAGGTATGGCTCAGCAGGTAAAGTGCTTGCCTAGCAAGCGCTACATCAAACACTAAGTACTGAGTTCCTTCCCCAGCATCACATGAACAGGGCGTGGTGGTGCACGCCTGTCATCCCAGCAGCTGGGAGGCTAAGGCAGGTGTACTGTACTGAATTCAAGGCCAGCCTGGGCTACAGAACAAGACTCTGACTCAGTCTCTCTCTAAAAATAAAAACAAATAATAACAATATAAAAAAACTAGCATTCACTTTGAGAAATTATCCAACAGAAACATTTGTACATATGCAAAAAGATACAAGCTTGCAGAAGACTGCTTTACTGTCAGGGTTTCAAAAAATAAAACATCAGTAGGCAAGCAGTTCAATACTAGGTATCCCCTTAAAATGAAAAACACTATATCGCCATTAATAAAAACCACAAAACAAAGAAGGGGAACCTCAACCGGGCTGGCTGAAGACATTGGGCTATAATCCTAGCACTCTGGGAGGCTGAGGTAGGAGGATCACAAGTCTGAACTCAGCTTTGGCAACTTAGTGACTTTGAGAGACCCTTATCTCAAAATTAAAACTAAAATACCAGGCTGGAGATGTAGCTCAGTGTAAAGGCCCTGGCCTCGAGACATAGTACAAGAAATGGAAAAAGAAAAAAAAAAAAAGTGAAATCTGTATGTCCTGACAGGGAAAGATTTCCCAAGACAAACTTTCCTATGGTAAGTGAAACGCAAGTCACTGTACAGCCAACCTAATGCAGCTCCTTTTGATGGACGTGCACGTACCCACCCCGCAAGCACGGATGAGCAGAGCACTGCTGAGTCTGTCAACAGCTACCTCCAGGGAAGGAGACCTGGATATGGGGGCTCTGCAGAATGGTGGGCAACTTTCAGGGTCTCCTCAGTGTTCTACCAACCTGTTTAAAACACTTACAATGTGTCTGTATTCATGCCGCGCTTTTAAAACAGTCTTGAAAAGGATACACATAGGAGAAGAGAGCTGAAGTGCATAGAGACGTTAATAATCAACAGTTGGGTGAACACGTGAGCATAAGCTGAGTGTGACAGCTGTATCCCAGTGCTCCTGCAGAAAGAAGCAGGGCAGTCACAAATTTGAGCCCAGCCTGAGCAACTTAGTAAAACCATGTCTCACAAAACAAAAAAGGCTTGGAGGTGTAGCTCATTACAAAGGCCCTAGCATTCAATCCCCAGTACTGGGCGGGGGGCGGGAGTGGGGGGAGCGGACTCTTCTAAAAACAAGAACAAGGATTCAACACACATGTCCATCAAATGGATATACAGATTAAAAAACATGGCACATACGTGGTGAAATATTCTGCCTTCAAAAGGAGACCTTATCATTTCCAACAATGTGGATGAACTTAGAGAACATTATCCTAAGTGAAATGCACCAAACATAGGTAGGCAAGCACCACCTAATCTCATTTATATGTAAAATCTAACAATAAGGTGAACTCAGAGCTGGGTATGGTTATGTGTGCCTATAATCCCAGCACTCAGGAGACTGAGGCAGAACAACTGCCAAGTGTGAGGCCATCCAAGGCTATGTTACAAGGTCAATACCAGCCTGGAATACATAGTACAAGTCTGGTCTAAAGAAAATATTGAAACTCAGAGGAGTAGTAGAGAATGGTAACCACCAGAAATTGGGAGGAGGTGGGAAATGTTGGTCAAAGGATACAAAATTTTAGTTAGGAGAAGTAAGATTCAAGAGATCTATTAAACAATGCAGTGACTGTAATGCTGTACTTAATAAAACTGCACTGTATTCTTGAAAATCACTAAGAAAGTCAGTTTTAAGCATTGTCATCACGAAAATATTATATATGCTCTAACACACGGTAACTGGGTTGCGACATTCCACAATGTACACATATTTCAAAATACATGGTATTTTTAGGTATGACGTACATACACAAATTGGTATTTGTTATTGAAAAGTAAGTTAAAAGAATATATTTGCTCTTCGTCAACAAAGGACGGAGAAGAAAGACGATCAGCTTTGGTCCATCCTGAGACCCACCCTCCATTAGGCCCCTACCCCCATGGCACTTTCCAAACAAGGAGACAAGCAATGATTCTGCTTTCCTACTCCTATGCAAAGACCTCATTTTCAGAGCCAGAAGTTGTATCACAGTGCTGGACAATAAATTAGGATGATGGAAAACTAATTAGATCTGCAAAATCTAGCAAGTGGAGTTTTCATAGTTTCTTTCAAATTATTTATCACACAAGCCAATCATCATTCCATCACAACCGTCCCCAACCTTTCTTACACCAGAGACTAGTTTTTCTTGAAGACCATTCCAGGGGAAGGCAGGTGTGTGTTTGCTAGCTCTGAAATGGCAGGTGAGCAGCAGCAGGAGGGGAGCAGGGAATGAAGCTCCACCTCCTGTCAGATCAGCAGCAGTAGTACAACCCAATAGGAGTGCGCTGACGGCGTGGAGCTTCACTCTCTACTGGCCTCCTGGGGCCACTGTCTTCAGAAAGCCAGTACCACTCCATGGCCTGGGGGATGGGGACACCTATT
This sequence comes from Ctenodactylus gundi, assembly GCA_004027205.1. Classification (NCBI taxonomy): domain Eukaryota; kingdom Metazoa; phylum Chordata; class Mammalia; order Rodentia; family Ctenodactylidae; genus Ctenodactylus; species Ctenodactylus gundi. Next base: position 31,681 of record PVKB01001281.1, on the reverse strand, counting down.
CTATCATGTAACAGGCAACATTAAAAATCTCAAAACAAATCGTTTGCCCCAAATCACCAACCAAATCAGTGAGAAATCCAAAACTCTAATTTATGGTACTATTTGGAGTTGGCCAAAGTCAGGCTTTGGAATGACGACATGAAGTGAGTGCATGTTAGTATGGGGCTGGTACGTAATTCAAAAGTGAGGTGACTGAGTACACCAAGAGGAGTGGAGAAATGGGAAACACGAATACCAACCAAGCCGGCTAGGAGCAGGGCCCGCTCCACAGCTAATTCCACACTCCATTAGGACCTGGGTATCTTTCCCACTGCATAACCCCATCTCCTAGTATCCCTGAAACTATGAGCTCAACTGTCCCTTATTTTAACCAAAAGTCAGGACTGGGCAAGCCCTCCAGCATTTCCTTTCACTTCCAGGACTGGCTTAGAGATGATTCCACTTGGACATCCTATTCCAGCATTAATACTCCCTCAGAACAAGACAGAAAAAGTTCCATTCCTGCCCTTCTCCCCACGGGTCTTTTTTCTATTTATGAGTCCTGGGGACTTGAGAATGAATAATTTATATATATATATATATATATATATATATATATATATATATATATATATGTATGTATAAATGAAAGTGGAGAGCCATAATGTCCCTGTTTAGCTTCAGACAGGATGGTGCTAACATCCCCTCCACCCAAGTTTCTTCCTTTTTGGCAACTTAAGAAAGGAGCTATTTACAACCTAGGTCTTCCTCCCCATCACAGCTGTCCTAAAACAGCAGGGTACAAAGGACTCCTCACCAGCACACAAGAGCACAATACAGTGCACCAAGAGAACCAAGGGGAAATTTTTAAAAGCTCAGTCCAGAAGATTCCTCAACCAAATTTAACTGTCTAGATTCTGCAGATGGCCTCTCCTTGGCAGTACAAACCCTAGCCCTAATCTTGATGGCTCTCAGAGCGGTCATCTGCCTGATGAAACTGTGGAACTTAGGTTAAGAATCTGGGCTACGTAGTTAACAGACTTGATTTCCAAACTTGTCTGTGCAGTTGTGTGACCTTAAACAATTCACCTATTCCTCTAAACTACTGTCTATGCCACTGTAAATTCTCAGGCTCCCTAGGACTTGAATCATTCCTAGAAACAAACTTCTAGAAGTTTGAGGCAGTTTAATAGCATTAGGGTTGAGAGACTTACAGTATGTCAAAAACAGCTAAACAGCTTCCACGTCAGGGCCTTGCCCTGTGTCTCGGCACCTGAGATGGCATTTCTAAAGGCACCGCAGAGGGCAGAGAAGAACAGACACAGACTGTTCCACTGATGGGCCTGGTCCTGTTTAGGGCTACGTGTCCTACAGGCGCAGGAAGGGTGCCCTCCACGTACTGGGCACTGTCCTAGGCCTGTATATGCAGGCAGAAAAAGACAAGTGTCTGCCCTTAAGGAGCCTAAATTCTAAGGGGTGGAAAAGGGAGTGAAGGAATAAAGAAATAAACAGGGGAAGGATACCAGGTCGTGACAGGTGACAAAGAGGACAAAGTGACGGGATAAAATATGACAGGTGTGCACATGGGAGCTGGTGCTCCAAGTCAGTGAAAGAGTTTGCAGAGGAGGCAAAGACCAGGTTAAGAGTTTGTCAGAGAACATCATCAGGATGGCAGCCATGGCAAAAGTGGAACCACACATCAAGCGGAGAGTAGGGGTCATTTATAAAGGCTGCAATGTGAGGAGTTTGGAAGATGACACTACCTAAGGAAAGCCCCGTACCAGCAGGTAGACCTTCTGATTATGCTAAAGACCCACTGACCTTCTGTATTGTGTATAAGGTCGCTTATCTTTAGATGCAATCCCTTCCAATTCACAGTCTTTGCTTCCATTAGGGAGGCTGGTGCATGCCATACCAGCTTAAAGAGGATGGGTCAGGGACTGCAGAAATGGCACAGCAGTTACAGCACTTGCCTAGCAAGTGCAAGGCCCTGGGCTCAGTTACCCAGCACCACATAAACTGGGCATGGTGGTGCACACCTATAATCCCAGCTCTTGGGAGAACTGAGGCAGGAGGATTGCTGTGAGTTGAAAGCTAGCCTGGGCTACACAGTAAGTTCAGGACCAACTTGGACTACAGAGTGTGAGACCCTGTCTTTAAAAAAAGCAGGCAAAGGTTCAGGACTGTTTCAAGTCTATGTGAAGTTAAATAAGAAAACAAAACAAAACAAAACAAACAAACAACAAAAAAAACTGGGTCATTTACTGTGCCCAGCACAGAAAGTGATCAAGCTCAAATGTCGCCTGAGCCACATCTTTCCTGACTGCCCTAGTTGTTAATCTTACACTCCACTCCTTCCCCACCCACACCGTCAAGTTCACCTCCTGCACCTTCATACTCATCATAGGTGACACCTTGAGCCACATCTAATTCTTCATGCAATTATTCGTACTATTATCACAAACCCTCATAGGAAATCCCTCATGTTGCCAAAAACACAGTTCTCCATCAGGAACTGCCCCGGGGCACAAGTTTGCAACTTCTAACATTCAGTTTTTACCAACCCGATAATTCCCTCTTGCCAGCTTAGTCCTGCCAGCCCTGAACTCTCTACACCCAATATGGCATGATTTCTATGCAGTATAACAAATCCTGTATCCATTAAAGCCTTTGTTCAAATTGGCAACAATCTCCTGCTGAGACAGAAAGAAAACTACACTTGACATGGATGTACTAAAACACAGGCAGCGCAGATGCCAAGTTGGAGCCAAGGCCCTGAACCCGTCTGTGCCAGCAGCTATCCTGAAGCAGCTCCTGGCTGGCAGCAACATGCTTGCCGTGGCTGCCTGGCACTGCATGGCACACTGCACAGAGGAGAGCGGACCTCAGTGGGCCAGGGGCGCCCGGCCTCATGCGGTTCAACGGGTATGTCAGGGGCTAAGAGCAGGGCAGGAAATCAGACAAGTAAGCCAAAGTGCACAGCGTTCTGGGAGGAAGCGCCCAAGTGGCTTGTGGGGACATGGGGACCGGAGGCTTCACAGAAGAGGAGACACTTGAGCCAAGCCTGAAAGCAATCAGCCCGGCAGTGGAACAAAGCAGCAGCTCAGACTCACGGTCCTCAGCAAAGCGGGCCAGCTGCAAGACGCTGGGAGCGGCTGAAGCCTCAAGTGGGAGATGACGCGAGGCCCGAGCGGCAGGCAGGGCCGTGTTAGGAGGAAGGCTCCCATATGCTTCTGCAGTGTTTCGGCAGAAGGATCACGTGTGTTTTAGAAAAATCTCTTGACAGCTGGCAAGTGGGCACTCGGAGGGTCAACTTAGTATTTCACAATTTGTGTTGCAATCAACTGACACATTCTGGAGTTTTTAAAAAAATCATTATGCGTAGATGATGAAGCAGAACCAAGAGACCAGATCCCGGAAGTTCGGGTGGGAGTTGGTGTGGTTCGGGCATGGCAGTGAGGACCTGACTGAAGACAGTGCTGAGTGGGACAGAAAAAGAGGACCAATTCACCAGAACAGGTAGGACATGGTGAGTACACGCAAGAGACAGTTGTGTGAGCCAGGCAGCCCCACCGACAGGGAGGGCGAACCACGAGGAAAACCTGGGTGGCTCTGCAGAGGTGGGAGCCAGGGAGGGGAGGAAAAAGGGGGACAACGGCTGGAGGAACAGCTCAGTGGTTAAAGTGCTTGCTAGGCTAACAGCAAGTGCTAAGTACCTGAGTTCGATTCCCCAACACCACATGAGCCAGGTGTGGTGGCACACGCCTGTGATCCCAGCACTCAGGAGGCTGAGACAGGAGGATTGCCTTGAGTCCAAGGCCAGCCTGGGCTCCATAGTGAGTTCAGGACCAGACCAGCCTGGGTTGCACAGTGACACCCTGTCTCAAAAAAAGAAAAAGAAAAAGAAAAGAAAAGAAAGGATAGAAAGAAAGAAAAAAGGAAAGGGAGACGAAGGGGAGTTTATCTTAGATAAGCAGAGGCTAAAATGAATTTTGACTCCTGCATGTAGATGTCTAGTCAATGAAAGACACAAAGATCTGGGACATCATAGTTATGAAGTAAATAGCTGAATGTGATAAGATAGTTCGAGCCAGGCTTGGTGGCACAGGCCTGTAATCCCAGCACTCTGGGAGGCTGAGGCAGGAAGATCACAAGTTCAAGCCTAAATAAACAACTTAGTAACTCAGTGAGACCCTGCCTCAAAATCAAAATTTGAAAACATGAGCTGGGCATATAGCTCAGTGTGAAAGCCCAGGGTTCAATCCTCAGTACTATATACAAGGAACAAATGAAATAAAGCAAAAATAAAATAAAATGGTCCAGTGTTCAGATGTCTGCATGCATGTTACCTGTATTTGACCCTTACAACAATGTTATGGAGTAGCAAAATAGATGTGCTGTTAGTCCCATTTTATATCTACAAAATGGAAATTCCAGTGACTTACTGACTCCTACACCACTAACTAAACAAAAACAGAAACAAAGTCCCACATTTGACCTCTACCGCATTCCTCTCAGCTTCTCCAGCCCCTTGACCTTGAATGCTGAAAGACACTGGAGTTCTGTGGGTCTTCTTCTGCACTCATTCTCAGAAGGTCAAAGTCTCTCAAAGGACCAGGGCAGAACGAGGGCCTTCTGGACCTCAGCCGCGAAGAAGAGGCAAAGGCAGCGACCTGGGAGGGAACGCCAGGTCCTGGGCCACTCTCCATCAGCTCTGCGTCAAGTCACAATGGCCACACAGGAGCCTGTTTCTGCCAAAGGCCTTCCCTGCTTTCTTCTTCTTCTTCTTCTTCTTCTTCTTTTTCCCTTGTTGGTTATTCCTGCAATCTCAAGATTTATCTCTGACGCTCAGCAAGGACTGGCAGTTTTCCAATACACTGACACATTCTCCAAAGTCAGTGGAACGTAGAAAAGATTTCTTCTTACTCAAATAACCTTGACACATCCTTACTCAAATGCTTTCTTAAAAAAAAAAAAAAGAATTTGGTATCTTGCTGATGGAAAGTGACATCTTCTTCCACTTTAATAAATGCAAGCTGGGCCTGGTGGTGCAAACCTGTAATCCCAGCACTTTGAAAGGCTGAGGCAGGAAGATCCCAAAGTTGGAGATCAGCTTGAGCAACTCAGCAACTTGATAAGTCCTTGTCTCAAAAAAAAAAAAAAAAGTGTCACGTGCCAAGACTCTGAGTTTGATCTTCAGTTGCAGTTGTATTGAAAAAATACATTAAAAATTTTTTCAGAAAGAAAATTTTAAAATGCTTCCTGCCTATACACCATGGTTGAGGGTAAGAGGAGAATTACAAAGAGCCTCTAAAACCATCCCCACCCTTGGAGAAATTTATGATCTTGGAGAAAAGACAAAACTTACATGAAATACCAGTCCCAATCTCCACACCAGTGCCGAATAAGTCCAATTAACTGGAAAACTGACCATTTGCTTTTATTTATGCTCCTTCCTAAAATCCACTAAAATGAGAGTAAAACCAAAATAAAGGTCACGGGAACAGGAGAGACACTAAGAGGGAAGGCTGGCCATTTTTTTTTTTCAAAGATAGCAAACCTGAGATACAAGTTACCAAATCTGAGAAAGCAAATCCCTGAGGCCTGCCAGGTGGGCGCCAATCCACACAGCATGCCTAGCAAGGCTCAGGGACTCCAGGCACCAGGTGGCAGAGAAGCCAGGGGTGAGGAGCAGGAATTCTGCAGGAAGAGATGTCAGACCTTCAGCTCTGCTCCAGGACATCCAAGGGACTAACTCCTCTACTCAGGCAGCAGTAGGTGGACTCAGCCCGTGTGGAACCAGCCAGGTGAGCTGGGCACGAGGCACATGCTTTAATACTGTGCCACTCGAGGCACTGACGCAGGCAGACTGCACATTCAAGCCAGCCTGGGCTTCTCAGTGAGATGCTGATTCAAAATAAGATTTAAGAGAGTCTAAAGCCAGACATGCTGCCCAAGAAGCTGAGGCAGGGGGACTGCAAACTCCAGCTCAGGATGAACAATGTAACAACTTAGTGAGACCTTATCTCACAAACAAAATGGGCCAGGATGTAGCTCAGTGTGAAAGCCCTGGGCCTGGTACTCAGTAACTACAAAAAGAAAGAAAAAAGAAAGACGAGAGAGAAAGAAAGGCTGGGACATAAATCAGTGGTAGAGCGCTTGCCTAACATAAACACACACCACCACCAAGACTCTAGGAACAGCAGATGGCAGGGAGGGCCACTGTGCTGAAAACGGAGGCCCTAGATGAAAATCTGCATCCTGAAGGACAAGCCCCAGCCAAAGACCCTTGCCACCTGGAATGCTGGTAGCCCCCCCACCCCACCCTCCCAGCGGGAAACTGGAAGTCTTTCCTGGGGAAACCACAGGCCTCCCGAGAGAAGGTCAACAGATGCTGACTATGGGGATTCCCCAACAACACAGATGGGTTTACCCAATCCTCTTTCTGCAGGTACCACACACAGCCTGTCCCTGACAAGCTCTTTCTGCCTCTGTACAGAAAAAAGCAGCCAACTTTTCGGTGTCACGCGCTTATACGCGTACAAATGACAGCCGAGGATCGCCGGGCACTTGAGGAAAGACTTCAACGTGGGAAGACAGAGCACATAACGGAAAAAAGTGACTCAGAGATACTGACCTGGCCAGGCGAGAGGAACAGATGAGAGCACTTAAGTGCAAGGCCCTGGGTTCAATTCCCCTATACCACAGAAGCAAGGCGTGCTGGCACACGCCTGGCATCCCAGCACTCAGGAGGCTAAAGCAAGAGGACTACTGTCAAGCCCAGCCTGGACTACAGAGCAAGACCTTGTCTCAAACAATAGCAACAAAAGAAATACTGACAAGGAACCCAATGAACCTCAAAAATAAAAACTTATTACAATAATAGGATTAGGAAAAAAATCAGTGTAAAGTTCTTAGATATTAAATGTAATCGAATTATTTTGGATGTGTGGTACTGGGAATCGCACCCAGGGCCTATACACTGAGCTACATCCTCAGTCCATTTTATTTTTACATTTTGAGACAAGGTCTCATTAAGCTGCTAAACTGCAAGTGACCTCAAACTTACAATTCCCTGACAGAACACTGAGATTATTGGCCCACGCCAAGGAGCCTGGCTGTGATAGTAGAAATTTAAAAAGCAAAGAATCAAAACATAAAATTTAATAAATCTCTCAGAAAACAGAAATAAGATAGCAAACAGAAAACATACAGAAAAATTTGATAGTTCCAGACAGAAGAAAGGGAAAAAAAATTGTCAAAGGGATAACTTAAGAAACTTTGCTTAAACTTTCAACTGAAAAAGCCATTTCTATGCTCAGTACAATGATAAAACTAAGAAACCCCTCCCAAAGACATTATGGAATTTCAGAACATGTGAGATAAAGATAACTTAATCCAGAGAGCAAGAAATAAAAGAAAACCACAGGTCACATACAGGGGACTGAGAGGCACCTGAATTTTCAATAGCATCTCTGGAAACGACGAAGAAGCAATGCTTTCCAAACCCCCAGGTGAGATGATTTTCAATCTAAAATTCTACAGCAGACAAACTATCAGTCAAGTTTAAAAAGAGAATAAAGATATTTTTAGACATGCAGGATATCTCAGATTTTACCTCCCACATATGCTTCAATCAGAAAGCAAGCGGAGAGTGTGCTCTGCCACCAAATGAACAAACCAAGAAAGAGAAAAACCAGGAAACGGGACGCAGGGGTTCATCCACAGAGCAGTGTCAAGGACGTCCAGACCACGTGAGGCTGGGACCCTGGCAGCCAGGGAGCACCTATGAGAGCCTGACACTGCTGCCCAGGAAGGGAAAAGAACAGTCAGGGATTTAAATATTATGGTTGTGGTATGGAAAGTAAGATGAGCTATACCGGGAAAGGGAAAAAAAAAAATGCAGAATCCTGAATGGTCCAGCAACTGATTAATACACATAGTCATAGCAATGTAAGTATTAAGTAGAACGAAACTACAAATTGCGTGGTGCTGGGGACTGAGCTCAGGGCTCACCCATGCTTGGCCAATTGTGAGGTATTTGAAGGACGGAGAGGTGGAGACTGACGGTCTAAGAAGCTAAGCTTTCCTGTCTCACCACCGAGGCTACTAGATAACGCCAAGCGTGAAAGAGATGGCCAGCCAGCCGTGGAAGGGGAAAGACAGGGACACGTGGGGACACAGAGGCCAGCAGCTGGGAATGGTTGTTTCCCCAGGCAGAACTCAGGAGTGCCCGAGTGGCCTGGAAGGACACTGCCTAATGGGGGGAGGGGCACACGCCCTTGGCAACTAGGAAATGCACATTGCCAGTCACCTGGGGTTTTCATGGCCATGTGTTTCTGTGTTACAAGTATGTGATGAAAAGCTGTGACTCTGGCCAGCAGCACTCGGGGAGGCTGAGGCAGGAGGATAGCAAGTTCGAGCTCAGTGAATTTTGAGATTGTCTCAAAATCAAAAATGCAAACAGGCTGAATCTGTGGCTCAGCTCAGTGTGAAGGCTCTGGCTCAGTTCCCAGTATCACACGCGCACACACAAAAACACACACAGCTGTGGCTTTGTTGTTGCTGTTTTATTAATTCTTTTTTTTCCCCCTTGAGACAGGGTCTTTTCTGAGCTCCACAGGCTGGGTCCTAACTTGTGCTCTCTGTCTTAGCCTTTCAAATGCTGGGGTTTGGGTGTGTGGACAGCTGTGGCTTTGAAGGAACACAAATTGGAAAAGCAATGCCTCATTTCATCTGGCAGCGTGACACAATTTAAGAGGAAGGCCTCCTGGTTCCCGGAAGCCAGCAAGGCACTCCTCCTCTTCCCAGCCCAGGACAGATTTACTGGCTCTATTCAGGGTCACTCTGCTCACTGCTCTGCTCTGGGCTTTCTGCTTCCACAGCTGGTGTGGCCACACACAGAACCACCTTGCGAGCAGGGACAGGGACGGTCCAGACTTCCTGGTACACTGGCTCCATGGCCTAATTCTTCCAGTCTCCGCCGTCGCAGGCAGGTGAGGCACTGCCTCCTCCACTTGGTGCTCACAACGAGGTGGCACATGAACAGCACCCAGAAGGGGGCGGGGTGCAGCTACCATTCTTCCGGGTGGACATGGGCACAGCCGCCTGAGAAGTCCGCCCTGTGAGTCCGCCCCACTAAGATTCCCTGCTGCAGCTCACATGTATTTGCAAAGATGAGTAAATACATCAACTACAGCACTCTGGTGCTGTAGGAGGATCCTAAATTCGAGCCTTGCCTGGGCAAGTCAGCAACTTAGCAAGACCTTGTGTGAAACTAAAAATGAAAACCTTGGCTGGGGATGGAGCTCAGTGTGAAGGGCCTGGGTTCCATCCCTATGGCCAGAAACGACGACACAGTCACAAACCACATTTCCCCAAGGGTTGATGCTGTGACTTGGGAGCCCCTACTTTCATTTGATTTCAGTGACCTTAGCAACAGCTCTGGGACAAGCGCGTCACTGCTTCTGACCTACACTCACATGAAGGCACAGGCCTGCCACAGCACGGGAGAACGGTCTCCAGAGCTCAAGGCCCCCACTGTGAGTCGCCCAGCATCTCTTACGAAGCAAAACAGCTGCCACGCGGTGTGACCCACAACAGCAAGGACGTGACCACAGGGACAGCACCTGGCACCGGGGGACAGGTGAAGAAAAGAGCGGTGACGCTACTGCAGTTATCTTGGGATGGAAACGATCAAATCGCCAGCCTGATGGACACGAGGGCCAAGGAACAGAACACGTGCAGCAACATGATGCCCACAGTCGATGCTAAGGGAGCGTGGGATTGCTAGGGTGGTCAGGATGCCATCCGCAAGAAAAACAGAGTTGGGGGAGAGAGTCTGTGAGCAAGCCACAGGCTTCTGCTGCCCCTCATTCGGACAGAGCTTCCCTTCTGCATGGGGTCCGTCCTGTCTACAGAGCTCCGCGCTTGTCACTGCTTCATCCTCTTTTTCACCAGACCACAGGGGTGCACAGCCACGCATATTTTGTTTACCACTGTATTCTCAACACAATTCAACACCGCACCCTGCACTTTCTGGGAGCTTAAAGGGTAAGAAAAATCTGTATCAAAAGACACACAAGGGGAGTTGGAGGAATGGCTCAGTGGTTAAAGCGCTTGCCTAGCAAGCACTAAGTACCCAAGTTCGATTCCCCAGCACCACATAAGCCAGGTGTGGTGGTGCACACCTATAATTCCAGCACTGGAGAATGAGACAGGAGGATTACAATGAATCCAGGACCAATCCGGGGGCCCCATAGTGACTTCAGGACCAGCCTGGGCTACAGAGTGAGACCCTGTCTCCAAAAAAAAAAAAAAAGAAAGAAAGAAAGAAAGAAAGAAAGCAAGCAAGCAAGCATGCAAGGGAGCCTAAATATGGAAAAAATATTTTTTAGACAACAGAAACTACTCAAAAGAACTCAAATAAATACCTTTTCTCTGTTTTGGGGTGACACTGTACCCAATTTGCTTGCTAAATATTTGTACAGATTCATGTCACTCTAAGCTCTGGCATGTAGAAAGAAACAGTAATTTCTTCTGTTTCTGTCCCTCTACTTGTTTAAAGAAAGTTGTTGCCTGACTTGTCCAAGTCCAGAGGCTTACGTGGGCTGAGGTAATAAAGGAAGATGACTCACTTGGTCACCTGTGGGGCACAGATGGCTCTACCTTAGGAAAAGCATCCATCCTGGCCGACTCCTGCTGCTCTCGTCCCAGCATAATTCCCACCCTGCTCACGCTGTTCCATCTGGACTTGGAGAACCTTCTCTTAGACCACAGTATCCAAAGGGCCTACAAACAACAGCTAACACTCACTGCATGCATGCTGCAACCTAAGCAGAACTTAACTGGATTAAGTAACCCACTACTATCTGTTTGTGAGACAGAGTCACGCCGTGTTGCCCAGGCTTGCCTAGAACTCCTGGGCTCAGGTGACCCTGCTGCCTAAGTCTCCGGGGAGCCAGAAGGACTAAGTCTGAGGCACCTCACCTGGCTCTTTTGTTACGCTGCTAGTGCTGTTTCTGAAAGTACCCACCATTTACCTGGTGCTGGGGATCAAACCCAGGGCCTGGTGCACACTAAGCAAGCGCTCTAACCACTCGGCTGTATCTCCAGCCCCTAACACCAGCGTTCCCCTCACTGTTCTTCTCCCTTCTGAACTCCCTACAGCTCCTATTCATCCCCCTCCACTCTGCCTCCCATTCTCCTATCTTGCTTTTCTCTCACCTCAGGGTCACAGGAAACCAGTAAGAAACACCGGGGGAGAGAGGCCCCGAGTTCTAGGTAGAAAATGGGTCCCAAGGGAAGAGAGGAGAGGCAGTGAACCGAAGACTTCATTAACGTTTCCAGAAATCCAATTAGCTGACACACTTCGTTACTCACGGTGCAACACAAAGCATCAAATAAGACACAAACTAAGGGAATTCATTTAATCCTAAAGTATTCAAAATGATTATCTTGTTGTTTCAGTGAAATTCAAATCCAAGAATTCTCAAGACAGAAATAATACACGCAAAAGAGACTGTCAAGTCAAACATGACTCCGCCTCAGATTCTAGGTCCCACAGACACCGCACCTATATCCTAAATGCCTCAGGGTGCCAAGGACAAAAATGGCATTCCAAATTGGGCCAGTAGGTGGGCTGAATGGCAGAGATCTAAATTAATTGATTTTTTTTGAGACATGGTCTCACTCTGCAGTCTAGGCTGGTCCTGAACTCACTGTGGAGCCCAGGCTGGCCTCAAACTCACAGCAGTCCTCCTGCCTCAGCTTCCCAAGTACACCACCGCACACCACCATTATATGCTGCTGGAGGATGAAATGCAGGGGCTCGAGTTTCCTAGACAAGCGCTCTACTCACTGAGTTATACCGCCAGCTCCCTAAATTTATTTTTCACTCATGCAGCTGACCTCTGTGTAAATCCTGGACTTGACACCTATCTGCTGTGAACCCCTCAGAAATCATTGGAGGTGATTTTCACCTAGATACCTGGAGTTACCTATAGAAAATGGAGATCTCCCTACTCTTCCCCTGATCCCAGTTATTATAATTGTATAAATGAGGCCACCAGGCGGCAGGCCGGTAATCCCAGCACTCTGAGAGGCAGAGGCAGGAGGATCGACTTCAAGACCAACCTGGTGACTTGCCCAGTGTGAAGGCCGCAGGTTCCATCTGCAGAACCCCCACCCCAAGTATAAATGGGAGAATGTATGTGAGAATAACAGGAAAAAGTGTAAACTGGAAATATAAGTGCTTCTATTTTAAATTACATTCAGTTTAAAATTTTAAGTAAACAGTATCTGAAGTGAAAGCAGGCATTGTAAACAATGAGAGCCGGCATGTATGTGCTGACATAAAGAACACTTAAGACACATGAGGTGGGAAACACACCTGCATGCCAGTATATGGGTATGATCTCATTTCTGGAAGAGCAGAATATTTTTCTAAGCTTATACTAACAAACCTAACTGTTAAGTCTGATTAGTTCTGGCGGCTAGGCACGTATTACTTTGGCAATAAAACACATACTGACAGCCGCTTTTCTTAACCACACTGTAGGGAGGCTCCTCTGAGCCTGCTTTTCCACCAGGCCTTGACCTTGGCCCCAACAGGCCTACAAAGCCTGTTGAGCAGGAACCCTGCTAAGAAAGTTTAGAAGTCCCCCACCCCCTCCTCGGCAGCTGGCCAAGCTCCTCATCCCCATCCCAGGGCATCTGTGGCCTCAGCCTACTTCGGGTAAGAATTCCCTCAGGTCTGTTAGGAGGAATCCCCACCCCACAAGTCACCTTTAGGTCATTTTCCACCCCTGACCCTTGCATTCTGCTCCCTGGCCATAAACCCCACTGGACCTAGCTGTATTTGAACTTAAGCCCCATCTTTGTCCCACTGCAATATCCTTATTGCGATGGGTTTCAATAGTCTTTCTTGCCCTTCCGAGAAGTGTCAGAAGTTTTTGTTACACACACACACACATACACACACACACACACACTCACTCACTCACTCTCTCACACACACACTTTTTAAGAGAAGCTAGATCTATTCCAGAGAAACACGGGGCTTCCAGTTATAAGATCTGGGACTGTTCTTACTGCAAAAATTTGAACACTCTGGGTTGGGCTTTCTTTTTGAAAAACCTCCTGCAGTCTTTGACCTTTCCAGCCTCTGGAGAATGACCATCAATTACGCCCCTTTGCTTCAGGAAGGAGCCCTTCAATTACAGAGGCTAAGAAACACCTTTGCCCTAGTGACTTCAGGACCGGTCCCAGGGGAGCTGGCCAAATGGGTCAGCAACTTCAAAAGCTAGTAGATTTTGGGAGATGCTACAGACACTGTACATAACTTTTATGTGCCATTAGTTTATGTGACAGCTGAGGTTAGGGGAAGTGAGTGGGTCAACTGGGAGTTACCAATGACCAGATTTTCTATCCTAAAATGGCTTACAAATTTTTCTTCCTCTGTCTTAGTTACTTTTTTGTTGCTAGAACATAATATCTGACACCCACAACTTAAGGAAGGAAAGCTTTATTTTAGCTCACAGTTTCAGGAAGTCCCAGTCCATTCACGGGTGGCTGGCCATGGCAAGAAGGGTCAGATGGAGAACAGCTGCTCACAGCATCAGAAGAGGAAGGATCAGGTTGGAGGAGACCCCGGGCAAGAACATATCCTTGGAGGACGCACCCGCAGGGATCCATCTCCCCAGCCAGGCTCCATCTCCCGATGGCATGTGAAATGGACAGGCAATTCACACCCGCCAAACACAGGAGGCTTTTAGGGGCATTCCAGATCCAAACCATAACACTCTCCCTTTCCAAAGTCACTACCTGACTTTCAATATAACCTCCACGATGCTCCCGACGGCCTCGTCTCCTCAGCAACAAGGCGACGCTGTCTAGATACCACTGCCATCAGCTCTTCATGCACTTCAGGTGTTGTCCCACCACGGAGCTCTGGCTGGTGCTCTCTCCCACTGGACATACCGCTCACCCAGAAGTGCAGTAAGGACCTGCCACCTCTGTGAGCCGCTGCTGGGTGCTCGGGAGTCGCCTACCCATCAGCTGTGTCTCTATACGTGTGGCTGTCCTTGCTTCACCCTCCCCGCCCCCCGAATCTATGCAAAACTCCACTGAAATGTCACCCCGCTTTCTAGACTGACACAAACATGTCCACAGACCTTCATCTGGAGACCTCCTACTGGAAAGTGGCAGTGCTAAGTTTTACTTGCTTACAAGTCTGTTTCGTTCCCTGAAGGGCCGGGACCTCACCCCTCTCTGCATGGGCAGCACCTAAGCCACCTGTCCAGTCTGCCTAGGTGGGAGGACACGAGACCCACTAAGAGCAGCAGCTAGTCAGGGGCTGAGCCAGACGCAAGCCAAGGTCTCCCGTCTCCCCGGGGAACGCACCTCCTGCTGCAGCTCGTGTCAGGATAAATCCTCTTCACGACTTTTGCCTGGCCCTCCTTGCCTTTCTCCTCTTATTAAGAGCCCTGGATTTCCTGTTCAACCACTAAACAGGTGAACTGGTGAGGCTCACAATCCTCCCACTTGGGGGGCACATCTGTAAGTCTACACCCGAGGAATGGTTTGCTACTGTGAGAAAAGGGGAAAGAATGAGGGGAGGTCAACTCTGGGGTTTGCAAAGGAACTCAGCTCTCAAGGGCCTGGTGGGCAGGAAGGGTTCCCCCAGCTGGGGCCACCTGGGGCCTAGGTCATGGCATTCTTCCTGGGCAAGAGCTAGCATTTACTTTGAATCGAGAGACACAGAGGATAAGGATCTAACCCTCCTCAGAATCCTTCATAACCTCCTGACTTGGGTCCTGCCCAGCCAGGGTGACTTCCCCAAACAGAAATTTTTTTTTTTTTTGAAAGTTACACTTGGTTCAGGAAGGAAATGTGGTGATTATTTCTGAATATACATGATTGCAGATTACATAGATCAAATTTTGCTGCCTTCGACTTTTCTGTTTGAACTAATTTTTTAAAGAAATTATTTCTCCATAATTTAGTAAGCACTACAGGCACTGAGTTGTAACTTCTGTTAGGAAAAACAGCTGAACAAGGCAAATTACTCTGGAACATTAAAAAAGAGGGAGCGGCAAGAAAACACTTTAGCTTTAACTAAGTCCAGATTTTTCTCACATTCTTTGTCTTTAATTATAATATGCTTAAATTTACCCTCACCTCATGCTTGTCCCAGAAGCCCTACTGAGATCTGTACTTAACCAACCTTCCAAATCTGCTCTGCTTGTCAAGTTCTTGTTTTAGCGTTCTAAAAAGACAACCCCAGTACCTTGGAGTTCTTGGAGATTTTCTAAAATAAGCACTCACTCAGGAGAACTAAGAACCTGGCTAAAAGGCAGGGCGATACATGTAGCAGCTCCCACCTAAGCGGGCAGGAGACTTGGTCAGGAGGGTTATAAAGGAAACTGTTCTCCAAACTAGCTGGTTTCCCCACAAGTAGCTTTGAGCTTCCCAGATTTTAAATTTACAAGGCAAGAGACAGCCATTTACAACAGTCAAACTTTATGTGGGTAGATATATGGTTTCATATATCAAAGAACAAGAGGAAAACTGACTTAGCACATACTAATAGCCCTAGAGTATGTGCCAGCCATGGTGGCACACACCTGCAATTTCAGCACTCAGGAGGCTGAGGCAGGAGGATTGCAGTGAGCTCAAGGCCAGCCTGGATAACATAATGAAGTCAACACCAACCTGGACTACAGAGAAAGACTGTGTTTCAAAAAAAAAAAAAAAATGCCTTAGTGCATAAAGAATTCCAGAAAAAAAATTTCACACAAGTCCAAGATATTGTATTAGAAGTATGAAAGTTGTAACGGTCTACCACACAGTAGGTGATCACAGAGATACCCAATATGTACTAACTTTAATTTTCACACTACATGGTAAAATAAAAATTTGCATTTCACAAACATTTGCAGAGTGGTCAACACTCATCCAAGGACACAGCTATCATAGGAATCCAGCACGTAAGCTTTCTGACACTACTCCTATTCACACCTACCTTGGTCAGTGGTCTGATAAATTTAAGTAACTGCTGGTTCATACAACTGTACTGAAAACTTTTGTTAAGTCAATGCATCTTGAAAAGTTCTAATAGTATGTCTAACACTAGTTCCTAATTCTTACGCCTTTATGCACAAGATCACAAGTTTGAATATGTCTAACAATTACTGATTAAAATTTAGATACTGATTCAAAGCCAAATATTATGCATCCAAATTATAATGTGAACTAAAATGCTACACTCCACTCCAAGTTAGCTCTGTGAAAAGATCAATAAAATTGATCAACATTTTGCTAAGTGAACCAAGGAAATTAAGAAGACACAAATTATTGGTGTCAAGAAGGAAAGAGGAGCCATTACTACTGACCCTACAACCATGAAATTGATAAAGAATAATTACAAACAACCTTATGTTCACAAATGTGATAACGTCCATGAAATTAACAAAATCCTTTAAAGTCCCAAATTGCCAAACTTCATTCAAGGAAGAAAAGATTATTTAATAAGTCTATATCTATTAAAGAAACTGAGTGACCAATTACCTTACAAAACAAAAGGCATCAGGCCCAGGGGATTCACTGGTAAATTCTACCAGACATGTAAAGAAGTACTATCTACAATCTCTTCCAGAAAACAGAAGTAAGGGAAACACATCCCTACTCATTCTGTGGTGTCAGCATTAGCCTACCACTAAAAACAGAAGACAAAAATACAAAAATTATAAACTGCTATCTTCCATGACACAAATACACAAATCCTCAACAAAGGGTCACAGGTCAATGGAGTACAGGAAGAATTCTATGCCATGACCGAGTGGTTTTTATTCCAGATATGAAGACTGGTTCAACATCTGAAAATCACTGAACCTCAACACACTAATGAAGAAAAATGATTATGATCATATCAATGTATACAGAAAAAGCATTAGACAAAAATCCCAAACATTAACGATAAAAATTCTCAGAAAACTAAGACTAGAGGGAAACTTCCTTCAGTTGATCAAAAGTCTCCAAATTATACACAAACATCATATTTAATAAGGAGAAAGTAGATGTGCCTGCCCCCCTAAAAGCAAGAAAAACAAACGAGGGACATCCCCTTTTATCACCATTTCTTTTCAAATGTATACCAGAAGGCTGGCTAATGTAATATGAGGAAAGAGAAAATATAATAATTAAGAAGGAAAAAAATAAAACTGCCTTTGCCTTTAGGGGGACCAGGTCTCTCTCTCCAGGCCAGGCTGGTCCTATGCTCTCCATGTAGCCTAGGCTGGCCTCAAGATCATAGCAATCTTCCTGCCTCAGCCTACTAAACTCTGGGATTACTGGCACATGCTACGGTGCAGGGGAATCAAACCCAGGGTCTTATGCATACTATGCAAGTACTCGAACTATTGAGCTATGACCTCAGCTCAAAACTATCTTTGTCTGCAGATGACATGACTATTTTTAAAGAAAAAGAATAATTATCCAAAAAAATTGGCAAAAATATCATGTAACTATATTAAACAATTATAGCAAGGTTGCAGAATACAAGGTTAATATGCAAAAGTAGTCATTTGTTTTCCTATATACCAGCAATGAACAATCAGAATTTGAAATTTAAATGTAACTTCAAGTGGCATTCAAAAAACCAAGCACTCAGTATAAACCTTAATATACTCTAGCTCTTTGTGAGGAAAACTATAAAATTCTAGTAAAAGAAATAAAAGAAAATCTAAATAAACAAAGAGGTATTCTACACTTGTGGGTAGGTATTATTAGGCTGTTAATTCTTCCCAACTTAATCTACAGATTTAACACAATTGCAGTCAACGTCCCAGCAAGCCATTTTGTAGGTACTGATAAACTGATTCTGATGTTTATGTGGAAAGGCCAAAGATCCCAGAACAGCAAATACAATGCAACAGGAGAAAAACACCATGGGATGAGTGACGCTGCTTACTGACGTCACACTGGCCACCAGGCCACAGATTTCAGGCAGTGTGGCAATTGAAACAAACAAACAAATAAACAAAAAAAGGACAAATACCGTGTTGCCAGAAAAGTCATGATGGATTTTTTCTAGATTTCTTGAAGGTTATTTATGTATAAGAGAACAAAGATCCATTAAGGATACATTGCCTATCACCTTCTGCAGCCTCTCAATGAGCTTCACAGTTCCTAGTTCATAGAAGGATCCACCCTCATGGCAAAAAAAGCAAAGTGCGGATTTACAGCCTCATCTAAATTGAACGTTACACCAAGCAAGGAATTTTAAAAAGAGTGAGACAAGTAAGTCTCCCTGTGCAAGGACAGGTGAGCATGGAGAGTGTGGCAACACATCATCCAAGCTCCATTAATTCTGGGCAGGTGATCAACGTTGCGTGTGGTCTCCCAGGTCATGATGGAACACAACTCCTTGAGGATTAATGAGCTCTGGACATTTCTGGGTGATGAATTAGTTGAAACTGCCCGACTGCCAACAGCACACATTCTAATTGATTGTTTGGTTCCTTGGTAGGAGCTCAAAGAACACAATACCTTTAACATCCCACCACATTGCTAGCACAACTTCCCTTTGATGAATGTTGGCTTTCTGTGAGGTTTGAGGCAGATCACACATCAGGACGAAGACTGTACCACATTGTTCTAAACAATCCATTTCTCACCACCAGTCATCAATTGCTTCGAAAAAGGATCATTTCAAGATGAACTCAACTAAGGAGCTTGCTTCCACAGCCCCGCTTCTTCAGGTAGTAGTAAAGGCTGAATGACGGATGTCGAGCGTGTCCGCAATCTTTCACGTTGCGAAACGTGAGTCTGACTCAACCAGTGCCTTCATATCGTCATCATCCATCTTGCTGACCCATCTTGACTGAGAAGTGTCATTGAGATCAACTGACCAGCACAGAAGCCAGTTGCGCTAGCGCGCACTATAATCCCTGAACTAGGGAGGCTGAGGCAGGGGGACTGCTGTGAGTTCAAGATCACCAGGGGTCACACACTGAATTACACAATGAGGCCCTATCTCAAAAACAAAATAAGCCGTACAGAATTTTGCAAACCATCGCTGGCACTGACATTCTTGTAGAACGCTGTCACCATAAACTGTATGTAACTTCTCACGAGCTTGACTCACATTCTTCCCTTTACAAAAGTAAAACAGTAAAATCTGGAGGAAAACCAATTTGGCCTTCCATCTTCAATGTGCTGTAAAATCTCTAAAACTCAACTAAACCACTCAATTCTTTTTTCTTTTTTTTAGGATGGAGCTAGAACTGTTATCTGTCAAATGATACAGCAGTAACACAGAGGCAAATGATCACAGTACTCCCAAAAACGAAGTAACATTATTAGCTGTAAAAATGCATCATGACTGTTCCGTAAACCGATAGATCAATGGAGCACAACAGCCCAGAAACAGATCGATATATCGATGCCATGAGGGAGGGGCACCCACTCGGGGCCTCCCCACCTGGACCTCCTCTGCACCTTGCCTCCGTTATCTACAGCTTCATTCCCAACATCATGGGACACACACAAGTCCAGTAAGACTAATCTTTGACAAAGGAGTAAAGATAAAGGAGGAAAGATCATCTTTTCAATAAATAGTACTGGACAAACTTGAAATCTACATACAGGAAAACTAATCTAATCTGGGCTCAGTAGCACACACCTATAGATCCTAGCACTCAGGGCACTCAACAGAGGGACTACAAGCTGAAGGCCAGCCCCTGGGCTGTATAATGAGACTCTGTGTACAAAAAAAAAAAAAAAAAAAAGAGAGAGAGAGAATCTAAACCGGGGACACAGGCCAGTAATCCCATGACTCAAGAGGCCGAGGCAGGAAGATCACAAGTTTGAGGCTGGCCCAGACAACTTAGCCAGGAGCTGTCTCAAAATAAAATTTAAAGATGTCACTCAGCAGTAGAGCACCTGCCTGGCTGGCATGTGTGAGGCCCCAGGTTCAATCCCTAGTGAAAATAAATGAAATAAAACACAACCAAAAACAAAGAACAAATAAACTAGATACAGAATTTATTCCTTTCATAAAAAATTAACTTAAAATGAATCACAGACCTATAAAAAGACTGTAACAGACTATAAAAATTACAGATCAAACAGGAAAAAACCTAGATGATTTCAGGAGTGATAATATTTTGATACAACAGCAAAAGCAAAATCTATGACAGAAAAAAATGATAAACAATTTCCTTAAAATTCTTCCTGCTGCAAAAAACAAGAGTAATGCACAAGCCACTAGCGGGAGAAAATCTTTGCAAAAGACATCTGATAAACACACATGGAATTCCTGAAACACAACAATAAGAAAATAACTTGAAAATGGATATAAGATCTGAAAAAGACAAGTCACCAAGGAAGACACACAGGTGGCTAAAAGGACATGAAACAACACTCAGCTTGGAACATGCACATCAGGGTCGGAGGAGGGGCCAACCATAAACCGCTGGCCCCACAAGCACAGGTCTCTGTGTGGACTCCCCAGCACCACAAAAGCTGGGCGTGGTGACGCTCACCTGTCATCCCAGCACTCAGGAGGCTGAGGCAGGGCTGCTATGAGTCCAAAGCCAGCCTGGGCTACAGAGGAAGACCCTGTCTTTAAAAAAAGAAAGAAAGAAAGAAAGAAAAAACGCAAATTAAAATGAGATACACTACACAACCTATTACCATGTTTAGAAATCTAAAACACAATACCAAATGCTATTAAAGATAAAGATGTGAAGTACTGTGGACTCATAACCATTGCTAGGATACAAAAAAAAAATCCCTTTCCAAAGACAAATTGGTAGTTCTTAAACATCCATATAACTGGGTAATCATTCTCCTAGATATTTACCCAAATGAACTGAAAACTTACACAGAATGAGTTGAAAAACTCACACACAATGTTTACAGTAGCTTCATTCATAACTGCCAAAACTTGTAAGAAACCAAGATGTCCTTCAAGAGATGAATGAGCAAACAGTGTAGCATATCCATCCATACAATGGAACATTATTCAGGGATTAAGAAGAAATGAAGTAACAAAACCACAAAAAAAAAAAACAAAAACTGGAGGAATTTCTAAATGCACACGGCTAAGCAGACATCAGCCCGAAAAGGCTACAAGACATTCCAAGGCAAAACTACAGACACTGCACGGAAGCCCAGCGCCATCAGGCAGGTAGGGAGGAAGAACGGACACGCAACACACCCAGCGTCTCCAGGGCCAGGGGCCTATTCCGTGATGACAACGCCACAATGGAAGACACACCGCGCTTGGCACTGGCCGAAATCCATAGAAGTACCCAGGGGCACTGGTGTGTGTCTGTAAGCGCAGCACGCTGGGAGGCTAAGACAAAAGGGTCACGAGCAAGCCCGGCCAGGGCAGCTGAGCAAGGCTCGATCTCAAAATAAAGCTAGAGCCAGGTATGGTACTAGACACCTGTAATCCATCATGTGGGGGGTGCTGAGGCAAGAAGATCACAAGTTCAAGTCCAGCATGGGCAATTCACCAAGAATGTATCTTAAAATAAAAAAAAAAAAAAAATGGGAACAGGTGTGGGGGGTCTGAACAAGTAGTTCAGTGTGAAGGTCAAAGCCCAGCACCAACCCACCCCTGCCACAATATACACAGAAATATATAATACAAAGAATGAACCCTAATGAATTTTAAATCAACAACATATTAGTACAGGTTTATTAACTATAACAAATGCATCACACATTCAAGATGTTAATACCACACACAGAAAATGTGAATTATAAGGGAAACTGGGGGGGAAGGAAAGCAAAGGATATGTGGGAACTCTGTACTTTCTGAGCAGCCCTTCTACAGATTTAAAATTGTTCTTAAAAAAATTAAGTCTATGGGGGCTGCAGGAATGGCACAGCAGTCAGGGCGCAAGCGCAAAGCCCGAGTTACATTCCTTAGCACCATATAAGCTGGGTGTGGTGGTGCATGCCTGTAAGCCTGTAATCCCAACATGTGGGAGACTAAGGCAGGAGGATTGCTGCGGCCGCCTGGGCTACTCAGTGAGTTCAGGAGCAGCCTGGGCTACAGTGCAAGACCATGTCTCAAGAAAACAACGACAACAACAACAACAAAAAATTAAGTCTATAAAAAAAACAAACCTTACACTCCCTAAAGGTACCATGCCAGCAGTACATGGGTATGTCTACACAAAATCAAAACATCAGGGCGTCAGAAGAAACCAGAAATCACTCACCGGATTCACTCACTCTGTAGATCGAAGGCATGACACCTGAATGTTTGAACTTTCTTATCTCCCAGAGACCAACAGATCGCATCTTCCAAGCTACGATTACCTCAAATCTGGACCCTGAGCCAAGAAAGCACACCAGCTCTGGACCTGGTGACCACCTCACATGGCAAATCTCCAGTTACTGTTAGGCACTGTCAAGCTTACCAGTGGTTTTCGAGAGATCTGCTGAAGTAGACAAAAACTTCACTTCCTCAAAGAAATGAGAGACGGCCACGGGTGAGGCCTACTATGCAAAAGACATGGAAAGCGTTTAATTGGAGAATAACATGGGACACGCCACCTGAATACTATGCTACCACCAAAGGGTCATGGAGGAAAAGGAAGTGTACTGAACTCTCGAAACTGAAGACAGCCGAGCCACTGAAGAATCATTCGCCTGCATGTTCCTCTAGATTACAACAGGAAGCTACTACTCACGGAATCCAATACTTGCTGACTTCTAACTAATAGTAACACTTCTAATCACCACAAGGATTATCCTGAGAACAGCTCCTGGGAGTGCAGGACCCAGTCAGCCTCCCAGGCTCTGTTCTAATGGGCAGCCAGTCACAGGGTGTGTCAGGCTACTGTTCACACTGCACTTCTAGCCAGGGTCACACATTCCGCGCCTCAGAAACATCTTTAAAGAACGCACAGCCGTCAATTTGTGTTCGTTTGTTTGTTACTGAGGACTGAACTCAGGGTCTTCACACCAAGCCATGTTCCCAGCCCTATCTGGGATAGGGTATTGCTAAACTGCCCAAGGGTGGACTTGAACTTGCGATGTTCCTGCCTTGGCCTCCCAGAGGGTTAGGATTACAGGTGTGTGCCACCAAGCCCAGGGGCAACTGTCCATTTTAAGAAGTGACTAAAGTTATCCCAGAAACATCAGCGGTATAGAACAGCAGAGAATCTAATGTAGCCACTAATAGATTAAAGAAGAAAAGGCATATTATTGTTTTCACAGATGAAAAGACCTGGTGATTCAGCATTCATTCATGATAAAAAATGAAATCTCCTCAACTAACATAATATACTAAGTGGGAAAAAAAACCAAGGTGTGGGGGCTGGAGGAATGGCTCAAGCGCTAAGTAACCGAGTTCGACTCCCAGCACCATCTAAGCCTTGCCCGATGGCGCACATTTGTAATCCTAGCACTCGAGAGCCTGAGACAGGAGGACTGCCGTGAGTCCAAGGCCAGCCTGGGCTCCATAGTGAGTTCAGGACCAGCCTGGGCTACCAAGTAAGACCCTGTCTCAAAAAAAAAAAGGTACAAATTATGCATCATTATCAAAACAAAAATGAGCCATGTATAAGAATGAAAAAAATTTTTAAATACATAAAGTTGTTAAAAGGATGGCAGAAAACACACAGCTGTAAACATTGATACAGAAAGAAAAATCTGAGGCTAGAGGAATGGCTCAGCAGTTAAAGCACTTGCCTAGCAAGCACTAAGTTAAGCACTAAGTATCTGAGTTCGATTCCCCAGCACCACATAAACCGGGCCTGGTGGCATGCAAGTGCAATCCCAGCACACAGGAGGCTGAGGCAGGAGGATTGCTGTGAGTCCAAGGCCAGCCTTGGCTCCATAGTGAGTTCAGGACAAACCTGGGATGCAGAGAGAGACCCTGTCTCAAAAAGAAGAAAAGAGAGAAAGAATGAAAAATCTTTACAGACTTTTACATTGTTTGATTTTTTTCAAAAGGATATATTATTTTAATAATAATTTAGTAATTTTTGGTGGTGGTGGCAGTTTTTGTTCTGCTTTTGTGACAGTCTCACTCTATAGTCCAGGCTTCAATCTGTAGCTCACTCAGGTTGGCCTCAAACACAAGGCAATCCTTCTGCCTCAGCTTCCTATGTGCTGGGATTATAGGCATGTGCCACCACACCCAGCTAATGTGATACTAGGGAACTGAACCCAAGGCCTTGTGCTAAGTATTCTAACCACTGAGCAGAACTGTACAGCAAGACCTTGTCTCAAAAAAAGCAAGCAAGCAAGCAAGCACGCACGCAAGCAAGCAAGAAAGCAAGCAAGCAAGCAAACCAGCACATTCACTCCAGACATACAGGGTCAGCAGAATGCTCAGCTCCATGAGGAAAGGATAATCAACCTTCTCATTATTTCCAAGTTCAGGGCGGCTGTTTCGCAGAGTTTGCTACGTGGAGCCTCAGCTACAGAGACACCAGTGCTCGTCACAGTGTGGACATGGCTCTAAAGTCCAGAGCTGCGAGGTGTGTGACCTTTCTCGTCTTAAAGGCAGCCGAGCTGTCCTCAGCAAGCAAGGCAGAGTGAGAGCGCCGGTGGCTGCCTGCCCAAGGCCCAGCCGATATCTTCGTGCCCGCTCAAGGCGCTTCTGCAAAGCCTGGCCGCGTGGCTCCGGCCACTGCCACAGTGCTTGGCAGCACTCACATGTCTCAGACGAGAAAGACGTGGAAAGGCCACAGAACGGAAAAACGCTCCTGACCCTGCCAGCTTGCTGGGGTTGACTTCGCCCCACCATCCACTATGCAGACACTTCTTCTAGAATGAGAAAAATCACGTGAGAAAACGAAAGCCGGAAGCTTTCCTCGGCATGCTCCTCGTACGTTTCATTTCTGGTCACCGGAGCACAGGAAGCAGCTACAATCCTCACCACAGTGTGCATCATCACACTGGACACAATGCGCGAGTTCACAATGAAAATAGTGCCTGGCGCATACAGCAACTTGGTGCCCACTGAACCAACGTGACGTGCGGGCTGACTTCACAGACCCGATGAGATGTAAGTCAGCGTGCTGAAAAGCCTCGTGACATTAGCTCCTGTTGCTGTTGGGATCTGGGGTGTCCCCTACAAATCTCATGCACTTGGACGTGCGGAGTGTCTACGGAATGGGGCCCGGCCAGAAAGGACACACACTGGCGCTGGACCCAGAACGGCGGTTCCCTGGGATGGGACCTGGAAGCGCATACGCCAGCTCCACCCTTCCTGGCTCACCTGGCTTCCCACCTGCCATGCCGCGAGTAGCCTTCCCCCATGCGCCTCTACCATGTGCTTGCACCCTGCTAGCTTTACCGGACGGCAGGGGCGGTGGGTCTACATGAACTTCCCCACTGGCGGGGGCAGCTGGTCGCTGGCACAATGTGTCCTTTGCCCTCGTACTCCACAGGTTACGGGGTTCCAACCTCCCTAAAACAAGTTCCAGAGACTCCCTGAGCAGCCCAGCTGCTAGGGACAGGCTAATCTCATCACCACTTCCTTTGGGCACACTTTTAGGTAAGAACTCACACCTTCTCTCTTCCAAGGCTCTGCCTACACCAATGGTGGCCAGACACTGATAGGGAAAGTGCACCAAACCTTTGATATTGTAGACCTGGCCTGTATTTTGCCCACTGGGCCTTTTAGCAACACACATTAATTTAAAATATTTACGTCTTGGGAACTTGATTTTTTTTCTCAGACAAGGTCTTGCTCTGTAGTCCAGTTTGAACTCCCACAACAGGCAATCCTCCTGCCTCAGCCTCTTTCGAGCTGAGATTACAGGAGTGTGCCACCACGCCTGGCTGATAGAGTGCTAGGGAAATCAAAGCCAGGGCCTAACCTCTATGCTCATCCTCCAGCACCAGGGTCTTGGTTTAAAGATATGAAAGAACTAACACTACAAGAAAGAGGGAACCAAATATTCTAAGCGTTCCCATTCTCCTATTTACGTGCAAATGACCAAGTCTGACTGTGACTCTCCATCTCATCTCAGCAGTTTCAATGCAAGCTAACATCATGAGGGTTTGTGGTACTAAGGGCCTTGCACCTGCCAAGCAAGCAGAGATACCCTGGTCCTTTTCTTTTCTTTCTCACTCTTTGTTTTTGTTTGTTTGTTTGTCTGTTTGTTTGGCAGTGCTACATACTGAACCCAGAGCCTTCATACTAAGCCACGTTCCCAATCCCTCTGTACCTTTATTTTAAGACAGGGTTACACTAAATCAACAAATTGCCCAAGCTAGTCTCAAACTCTTCTTTAGACTCCCAGAATGCTAGGATTGCAGGTCTAAGCCATTAGACCTCAGGCTGCTTCCAACTGGGAATCTTCCTGCCTTGGCCTTCTAAATGGTTGGGATTACCCGGAGTGAGCTCCCTCCCGCTCCTCACACACGTTTATCTGCAAATTTAGATCATTAGAAACCACAAACAAGCCCTCTCCTATCCAGACAAGATGAAAACAAAGCTAAGCCTGCAAGGCCCGGGGCTGGAGGAATGGCACAGCAGTTAAAGCACTAGCCTCACGAGCACACGGCCCTTGGCTCAATTGCCCAGCACCACATAACCCAAGTGTCGTGGAACACGCCTATAATCCCAGCACTCGGGAAGCTGAGGCAGGAGGACTGCTGAGTCCCAGGCCATGGTGAGTTCAGGACCAGCCTGGGCTACAGAGAGAAATCTTGTCTCAACAACAACAACAAAAAAGTCTATGCAGGTCCAGTGCACAAAACTCAACTGCCGTCTTTACCATCAGAGCCACAGCTTTGAGGACAGAAGGAACCTGAGCAGCCCGACACTGAAATACCTAGAAACAGTGCCCCGTGGCAGCCATGAAACCGAACACGGGGAGAGGAAAGTGAGGCTGGGGCGGGGGGAAAGACAGATTGCTTTTGAAGAGACGTGGGCTGTTTTTACTCAAATGCCTCGGCCAAAAGAAACAGGTTTCACATGTGTGCACAAGAGAAGCCGGTTCTGGGCCAACTTGTCACGAAGCCCAGTTTCCAGCACTACTACAGGGCCAAGCTGTGAGGTTTTCATTCTTGCATGAAGGTTTTGGGGGGGGGGGGAGGTAGGAGAGGAGACCCCTGGGGAGGTGAGAGTGCAAATGACCCCAGGCAGCAGGGGACTCCAGAGTGCGCCAGAACCACTCAGGCCTCGGCAAGCTGCAAAGAGTTCGGTGACTTAAAAACAATTTCACCTAATGTTTTAAGTTTCCTGGGAACTAAAATGAGGGCCTCCTCATCCAACACTTCAATCTGTAAGAACAGACAAAGCTTTCAGCACAAGCACGTACAGTAACCTGGTTGCGCTTCCATTTTTCTCCCTCTCTCTACGGAGTTCCAACACCATGACATCCTGGCTGAGGCCATAATTTCTGAAAGGACAGCCCTAAAACATCAGCTACTGATTGTCCTATTCAATAAAAACCATACAACTCTCAAACTAGTCATAAGGGCTGGAGGAATGGCATAGCGGCTAAGGTAGTTGCCTAGCAACCGCCAAGGCCCTGAGTTCGATTCCCCAGCACCACCTAACACAGGCGTGATGCATGTCTGTAATCCCAGTACTCAGGATGCTGAGCCAAGAGGACGGCTGTGAGTCCTAGCCTGGGATACATAGTGAGTTCAGGAGCAGTCTGGGCTATAAAGCGAGACTCAATTTCAAAAAAATAAAAAATAAAAAAAAGAAGTAACAACAACAACAACAAAAAAAAAAACTGAATGCCAGTGCTGGAGATTAAACCCAGGACCTCGTGCCTACTAGGCAGGCACCACTGAACTACAGGCTTGGCCCCAAAAGTAACCACACTAGGTCTATAATCGGTTAGTATTTTTTCAAAGATATTAGCTCTGACAACTCTTTTAAAAGATGCCAATGAAAGCCGTAACAGAATTCGGAGAAATCAAACACTGGTCTGATACCCAAGGAAGCCAGATGCTAAACTCAGGACAGGTGCTTCCAGAGCACTGTGAGATTCTGTCTGCATATAAATTCAAAACAGCCTTCCTCCTACCACTCTATCATGATCCTTCTGTCATCCTGCATTTAAAATCTTTTTTTGCTCCCATTACAATTAACTGATTTTTTAAATCTACTTATCCAATAATATTTAGTCTACAAAAGAAGTGACAGAATGATCAGCACGGAAATTTAAATTTCAGGCCATCACAACTTTCAGGAAGAAATTACTCTTTTACCTCAAAAATAAAAAGAAAAGATCAACTTAAATATGGCCAAAGGACTTGAAAGACATCCTTCCAAAGAAGACTAAAAGGGTGGCTAAAAGCTCATGGAAGGATGTTTGATTTCACTATCAATGAAAGAAATGATAATCAAAAACCATTTCCTATGCCTATCTACTGTCGTAGCTACTCAGGAGGCTGAAGCAGGAGGAGCCCAGAAGTTTGCAGTCAGTCTGGGCAACACAGTGAGATCCCCCACCTCAAAAAAAAAAACCCTCCCTTCATACTCAGTAGGATATCCAACATAAAAATGAACAAGACCCTGGTTCTGGAGGACGTACAGAAACAAGAACCCTCACACAGCAACAGCGAGGCAATGAAATGATGGCGTCATTCGAAGAAAAATTTTCTGGGTCTTCCAGAAGTTAAATATAGAACGACATGTAATTCAGCAATTCACTCCAAGAGAAATGCAAGCATACATCCACACAAAACCTTCTTCACAGACGCTCAGTGTAACATTATTCTTAAAAACTAAACATGGAAATAACCTAAGTTTTCATTAACTGATAAATGAACGAAGTATGATATATCTACACAATGGAATATTACCTGGCAATAAAAAGAAGTACTAACACACACTACATTGAAGACAGTCCTCAAAATCATACTAAGTAAAAGAATCTTAGTCACACAAAGCCATGTGTGTGAAGTGTCTAGAATACGCAAACGTGTAAAGACAGACAACAGATCGGTGGTTGCTCAGGGTTAGGGAGACGGAGGAAAATGACAAGCAAACTAGATGTGTATGTAGCATGTACAGAGCTTCCTCCTCTTAGAGTGATTCAGATGTTCCAAAACTGGACTGAAGTGATGTATGCCACTCTGGGTCAACTATCGACTACTAGTCAGTATTTTGACACAGGTGAATCTTACAGAACACAACATTCTTCAAAGGCCTGTTACTTACGTACACAGGGACAATCTGAATGGTAGTTATAACCGAGTCAAAGAGCAAATACACGCACTCATGCACCTGTGTGTATTACAAGGAGATGCCCACGACTCAAGAGTTTAGGCTAGAAAGGGCCTGAGGAGCACCCGGATTGTCATAGCCAGTTTCCTGTCACTGTGACTCAATACCCAACACCCACAAATTTGGGGAGGAAGTTTATTTTGGCTCACAGTTTCAGAAGGTCACAGTTCGTTCATGAGTGGCTGGCAACAGTGGAAGCACACAATGAAGGCGGAAGTGGAGGCCTATCCTTAGAGCACTCCACACAGGAAGCCAAGTCAAGTTCAATCCCAGAAGGAAGGCAGGAAGCAGCTTATATCTTTCCAGGTCCCACCCCAGTGACCCAACCCTTCTGGGTTCAGCCTCAGTGTTGTGGCCCTTCCAAGTTTAAGCCCCCACCACATGCCTAAAAACCAACCCACACACTTGTAATCCAATCCACACGCCTGTATTCCAACCCACACGCCTGCAATCTATCATCTGCCACCTACCTGTCCTCCACCTCACACCCATAATCCACCCCGACCAGGCCCCAATCTCCCAAAAGCACGTGGCTCCACAGATAATCCATAACACCCAAATGCATGAGGCTTTTGGGGAACATTCCAGATCCAAACCAAATATAGACCAAATCCCTTTTATATGTGAAAAACAATGACCATGGTACGATTCACTCTGTCTAAGGCAGAACTGAGGCAGGAGCCACTGTCAAAGTCCTCAGGCTGGGGACTAGCGGTAGAGAGACTGCCCAGCAGAGGTGAGGCCTTGGATTCCATCCTCAGCGTCATAAACACACAAAACCCCCCTGCCTACTCCTGCGCAGGATCCTGCTATCTATGTTTCTTAAAATTTACTCATTTGCTTGGTCACAGGAGGCCTAGCTTCTAACAGTCTACGTTTACCCTTCTCTTAAGGCTTCTCATTATTATTATGTAAATCTCTCTTGAATCCATGTGATATGTATGTATATATACCAATTCTCAAGAAGAATTAACTAGTACGGATCTCAAACACACCAATAAAAAAACTCCAATGAATCTGCAATACATATCCACTAAACTTCAAATGCCAAGGAGACTAGTCGTACAGTTACCTCCCACTGCTCCCATTTGAGTGGGGGGACTAGGGACTGAACCCAGGGTCTTAGCACTGAGCTATATCCCCAACTCTTCTCATTTATTAATTCTCTTTTAATTTGGAGACACTCTCACTAAGTTGGGCAGGCTGCGTTTGAACTTGTGATTGTCCTGCCTCAGCCTCCTAGGGTGATAGGATTTCCGGCACGTGCTCAGTTTCTTCTGTACTTCTTACTCATTTACTTCCTGACCTTTAGCTCTTTGGAGGAATCCATAACAGAACACAGCCCAGGAGAAATTCAATAGAGCCCCTTCCTGGAAAAGGGTGATAGTGACTGCGTCCGTCATAGCGTAGCTGAGTGTGATCTTCCCAGCCTGATGGAAGAGAACAGCAGGCACAGAGGCTCCATCCTGCCCTGGAGTCAATCAGGTTACAATTTAATGTTATAGTTCCGAAGGGATAAGATAACTAACCCATCAGGACCAAAGCAGACAGGGTGTGTCCGTGCCACATAAACCCACCTCGGAGCCCGCAGCACCGAGAAGGCACGGCGGTCTGAGCACGGCAGTCCTCACTGGAGGTGGGCCTGAGACCCCCTGAGCAGTACGGAAGATGGGTCACTTCCGAAAGGAGCTCCCCACCAAGGGGACTCAGCGACCCCTCTGACGGACGAAGGCAAAGGGGCAAAATGACACTTAGCAGGAGAGGAAATACTCCCAAATTTGCAAAATCATATTCAATTTCTTTTGTTTTCTTCCTTCCTTCCTTCCTTTCTTTTTTTGAGAAGGGGGTCTGTCTCTGTAGCCCAGGCTGGTCCTAAACTCACTATAGAGCCCGGATTGGTCCTGGACTCACAGCAATCCTCCTGCCTCAGCCTCCTCAGGGCTGGGATGACAGGCGTGCACCACCACCCCTGGTTTATGTGGTGCTGGGGAATCAAACTTGGGTACTTAGCGCTTACCTAGCAAGCAGCGCTTTAGGCACTGAGCCGTTCCTCCAGCCCCATATTTAATCTCCATGAGAGGAACTGCATAAGAGCTGAGAAGCTATAGCTCTGCGAGAAGCAGAACAGGGAGAAATGACAGGGAGGGAACACAGGAGAGGCCACAACGTGACACCATGTGGACAAGCACTGACCCGCCCGGAGCTGGGGGCTTTGTCTACTTAGGTCATGAGCCTTCCAAACACAGCCCACGAGAAACGCACCTGCCGCCCCTTCCCAGAGCTGCAGGCCCTGCTCTCCTCACGATTCCATGCTCTGCTCAGCCCCTCCTCGACCCCCACAACACAGTAATGGGAACTCACACAGCAGAAACATGACGAATTAGCCAGAGCCGGAGGAGAAACAAGACAGCGGGAGAGGCCTGAGAGACAAGGCATTTTTTAAAGAGTTAGATGATCTTTATTACAATAAAG